>DVOY01000685.1:0-10632 GCA_018237585.1 Apyrrothrix maculosa | reverse complement strand
GCATCATACTATTAGGTTTTTAAGACATAATTATATAAGAATGTCTAATATATGACAAGAAACACGGTTCCTTCCAAGCGGTATTTGAGTGTTTTTTTTTTAATAACATATATATTATTTCATTTGTCAGGTGTACAGAAACTTGACCACCGTGACGGCGGCCGATCTGGACACGGTGAAGCGTAACTTTAGCTGGGTAAAGGACCAGCTGGACTTCTTAAAGCCGAACGTGCACCACAAAGTTGTCATAATCATGGGCTCGCCCGCCGACCAGGAACATTGTCAGAAGATCGCTAAAGGTGACATTATATTTCTCATATTGGGAGTGTACTACACTCCTCTGTCTACCTCTTCGGTGATTACAAACGTGATGTTACGTTCTTTTTTTTATTTATATTTCTCATAACATGTAATGTATTTCACTAAAATTTCACCCTTTAGTATTTAGTCCACGCTGTAGGAATATATTGATCCAAAACCGAGGCGATTGAAGAACCATTCCATTACAGTTCCCGTTCCCCGCAAAGGGACCTTTTATGACTTTGTTTAAAAATTATAGCCCTTGTCCTATAAATAGTGTCATATAAATTGCCAAATGATATTTCCTATTTGATTATTCTAACTAGAACTTCTAGTTAAAATTTCAACTAGAGGCTTGGAGTCTGGATTTATGCCCGGTGTATGGCAATAGACTCATCACCAATAGGTGGTGAGTCTATTGCCATACACCGGGCACACATTTATGTCCCACTTTGGAATACCAAAGTGGGACATAAATGTATGTGGTGAAATGTGGGAGTTTACTGCACTCTTCTGCCTATCTCTTCGAGAATTGCATGTGAGATGTTATGTTGTGATATTATGTTTTTGATGTTCAATTAATGCATCCTGAATTAGGTGTTCGTGTTCTTTGGCGCACAATAAATTTGAAAAAGATTTTTGGGTTTTAAACAACAATTCAAAAGTTGGAGACTCAATCCATAAAAATATCTCTTTAATTATCTTACATTGACACTACTGGTCTGTTAATGTCTTGAAGTCCCATTTGGAAACATTTCATGTAAGAAAGTTATTTAAAGAAGCTATTAATACTTTTCATGTAATAAAATTTTACTTTCTTTTATTTCTTTTATAAAATATCTTAAAACTTTTCAGCTGGTCGTGAGCTCGGTTTGGATGTAGACCTGCGCGTCACATCAGCTCACAAAGCCACGGAAGAAACCCTCCGCATTATGCAGCAGTACGAAGACACGCACGGCGCGCTGGTGTTCATCGCAGTCGCCGGACGCTCCAATGGTCTGGGCCCAGTACTCTCCGGAAACACTTCCTACCCTGTTATCAACTGCCCGCCGCCTTCAGACAAACTTGTACAGGTAACATTGTTCAAGTGTAAATTGTGTGTTAGTAAAAACGGAGAGGCTCTAAGAATACATGATATTTATCCAATACAGTGGTTTGCAAATGTACTCATGTCATTACCTTCATAAATCGTAGTATAGTTCTAATGTCGGTACCAGGTTTATAACAGCGCAGAGTTGTCGAAAGATGCGGTCGGGAACCTGATTTTTCATGTATATGCTTGACCTTGGCCTTGGGGAGGGGGCGGCTGGTTCTGGTTACAACCGTCGCATCTTTGCAAATGTGCGCGAACAGGGACTACTTGACCTGGTGATAGCCCAATGAGGCTTACCATAAGGGAGCCACCGACGCGATATGGAATCCACTGGTAGGTGTTAAGCAGTTGCAGAATAAATTTTACTGGGTTAAATTTATCCAATGCAGTCTTATCATCTCCCCTGAGAGGCAGGGAGAATCTAAATTGCCTATATGTTGTTTTAGGATATCTGGTCATCATTATCTGTTCCTTCTGGCCTCGGCTGTGCGACAGTCATCTACCCGGATAGCGCGGCTCTAATGGCAGCTCAAATCATTGGCCTGCAAGACTACATCATTTGGGCCCGACTAAGGGTTAAGCAATTAGAAATGGCAACTTTGCTTAGAGCTGCCGATAAGAAATTAAGAAACCTTAAAGCCTAAATTATGTTATCAATGTTTTCAGTAACTGAACTTGTAGTTCAGTATTGTGTAAATGGTGCACTATTTTATTTTTATTAACTCGAATAAGCCAAATTAAATTGAATGAGAGTTTTGTTACCTGTTATTTCTCTAAGGTAATACTAAGTACATTCCGTTTATTTTTTACATTGAGAATCAAGGATTATAATATTTCTTACATTTATATTCGTTTTTCATTTTTTGCCCCTGTCTACGTTCTTGTTTATTTTCGTATTTTGTTTAGAGTAAATCCTAATTTAAAACTTCACATTTGTAATTTAACTAATAATTCATTCGGTTTTAATACAAGAGTGTAATCATTGCACTAAAATTCAATACCCAATAGAAATCAAGACTGTTCAATTCTTCGACTTTCAAAGAGCAACACAGTTCTAACAAAATGTCAATGTCAACTCTCCTCCGACGGAGTAGAGGTGCAGTGAATTGTGGTATTCTAAGTGTAAGACAGTGTAGGAACATTTATACGTACAAAATGACGGAAAAACCAATGGAGCCGGCTCTTACCAACGGGCTGGAGAGCAAAACACCTTTTCTGATCGGCGTTGCAGGCGGTACCGCGAGCGGAAAGGTAAGAGTATGGTCATGAACTTTATTGATTTCCCCTTTCCACGCGGCCGTTATGTAACTATTTTGATATGAAACGTAATACGTCGCACTTTTATATCTTATAGTTATTACTGAAGGAATTTGTCATAAAAGAATAGCACGCAAAAATGTGCCCTAACCTCAAAAACCAAACAGTGCACTGAATGCCAAGAAAACAAACATCCTCTTTGTTTACGACGTATTTACCTGATATTGGCATTTTTATATAGAACACGGTATAGCTCCATTAGTAAAACTCATTTTTATAAAGGTAATTCTTAGAACATCGTGCATAATTAAATGTGTTATAAATGGTCATGATCATAGAAATAACACAGGCGCAGTACAATTTCTTTTTAACAGCTAACTTAATTTTTTATTTATAACATTGCACCCGTGATCCCTGAAGAGATAGGCAGAGGAGTGTAATACACTCCCATGTTCCACCAGTTATGTTTACATCCCATTATGGAATAGGTGGTCAGTCTATTTCCACACACTGGACTCAAATCCAGACTCTGAACCACTTCTAAAAATTTTAGTTATAAAAATCCAATAGTACCCAACACAGGATTCGAAATCTTAATTGACATCTTAATTGGTAGTCATGCTCGCAACCACTTGACCATCAAAGCAGTCATTTTTTATTTGTATAAATATAAATTATTAAAATCAAATAGCCTCACATTTTTGTTTCTTACATCAGCAATACATGATTCCTTTATGTTGCTATAAGGTGTCATTGAATTAAAGTTAAATCTGTCATAACATTAACCAGAGACACCCAATAATATTTTGATAGTCATAAAGCCCAATCAATATAACATACATTATTACAAATACCTGTATTTAAGTTTACACTAAGCAAGTATTATGATTTAATTAGATTATATATACAAGATGAGGAAGATATATACATGAATGTAAAGCAATTGAAAAAAGCAGAAACAAGCAAAATAGTTTTATAACTTAGTAAATTTAACTATTCAATTTTTTATATATACATAATACCCAGAGATGAACATTTATTTGATACTTGTTCATCTCTGGTGATCTGTACAGATTGCTGGAATGAAGTTTCTAGTACATTTGAGACATTGTCACTTATGAACCACTTCTAATTTGGGTCAATTAGTCACATATTGATCAAGACTTTTCATCCATAATAAACTAAAATCAGATTCATCTCATTCATTGTTTCATTGATCAAATTAAACAAAGATAACAGAAACGAGATCAATCGAGACCCTTGAGATAGTGTGACAATTTAATTTGAAATATATTGAACATCTTCACAATTGGTTGATTCTGATGATGGATTAGGAATTTCAAGGTTCTGGATGGAGGCAGCTGGCTGGTTATATGGTTCAACATAATGTGCAGTATCATCGTTGATATTATTTCATCTTGAGTCACAAAATCTTTTTCCCAGTTTTCTACATTGCTGAGTAATAAATAAACTTTATTTACCAAAAAGGAATTCAATTTCTTTCTAACTCAATAGTCTAAAAGATACCAGCTCTGGTCAGAAACTAACGATAAATTAAATCTTAATAATAAAAAAAAATACATCATGTCAAAACATACAAAGAGAAACATATTAAAACTGCAAAACTTACACAAAACCTAAACATATGTACAACTGAAGTGCAACATTGTGATTACAATAAAACTTGGTATTTCATTATCATCATCATCGGTCTAACCCTGTCTCAGTCTACTGCTAGACATAAGCCTCCATTGAAAGATTTTTGCCCAGAAACCACACGCTGGGCATATGGGTTAGGGATCACACAACACAGATTCTTGCACTGCTTACGATGCTGCATGTCTGTGGCCAGGATATTCAACTATCCCTAGGCTGCACTCACCATTATGCGATTGGAGGAAATATGTATAAAAGTATACATCAAAACACCATAGACTGGACTTTGAGTGTTAAAAATGTTATAGATGTTAATGTATGTAGAAACAAATTAATATGGGCACACCACAAATAGTTTTCAATAGCTTATTATATAATTTGTATAAGAAAAAAATACACCTAACCTCACACTTTTTGGTTGATCCATTGCATCAGCTATAATGATTCTTTTATGTTCCTACTAGGATTTACTCGCAGCTTCACTTGTGTGGAATTTGCTGATTTGCTAATTTGAATTAGACATATGCTGTCATGGACTTTTATTAAGACCAATCGAGACAAACAATCCTACGGTACATCATCTTTGTGTAACTCCAATGGTTTAGGCAGTGTACACCAAGATAGCTCTCAGGGGTCAGATTTTTGACATGTATCGATATATTATGACCAAAATTATATAAAATCATTACAAATTGTAGCCTATATGTTATTCCGATATTACTGTAAAGTTTCATCCAAATGCATCCAGGAGATTTTTTGTGAAAGAGTAACAAACAGACAAACTTTCGCATTTATAATATTAGAAAGATTTAAGACGCCTAATAGGACTTATTAGTCCTTAAAACACCCATTATCAAAGCTCTGAATATGTACTGGTATATAATGTTTAAGAACAATAGACTTCTCATTTTACTGTAATAGTGCATACCTTGTTACATATGAAGAACAATATTCAGTGGCCAATATGTTCTAGGTAACAATCATATTATGTATGTATTATATGCATATCAGTATATTCCATAACTGTTTCATTTGAATCACTCTCACACTCACTAAAATGATTTATTACATGTAGTACATAGCAAAGTATTTAAGTGAGGAATATAAAACAAGTGCGGCAAGTGTGCAAGAATGGAAATATTTGACAATGAATGCTCTCTGCCTATCCTATTTGTAATCAAAGTTATTTTCGACTTTTTAGTTCAATTAGCTATAAAAGCGTACTTTTTATTATTTTTTTTACTATTATTTATTTTTCATTTTTTACTTCGATTTATTAATTATCAAATTATTGCATTGTCATTGGTCCTTGATACTTATGAAGAGTTTCAAATTATTCAGACCTATAGAAACCGGTGCAAATTATGCTCAAAGATTCCGTTCCATTCTGACATACAGACATACAACCCAGGCTTATAAAAGCATGTTAATAATTTATTTTTTCTCAAAGGCGTGCGTTTTAGTATTTATTTAACTATTATTTATTTTTTACTCAGATATTTAATAAAAAAATTTTTTTATTTCATATTATTGCATTGTTAATGGTCTTCGATAACTATAGTTATATACAAAGTTTCAAATTATTTAGATTTCTAATTAGTATGATTGATTTTTCGGCTTTCTACTACTATAATAATAAACTCTTTCTACTTAAAAGTTATTTTCGACTTTTTAGTTCGATTAGTTGTTAAAGCGTGTTTTATAGTTTGTTTTAACTATTATGTATTTACTATGTTCAACCTATTAAAGTAAACACCTTATAACTAGGCTTATATATATATATATATAAGGCCTACAAAGTCCGTCTGAATTTGCAAGTTATTTTTAATGCATTAGTATAATCAGTGCTAAGTTTAATAGTGAGCTAAGTGCACTGTTCACTACACTATAACGGAGCTTCAATAGTCAAATGAAAATGTTTGTCCCAGTCGACAGTATGTCAGAGGATCGTAGAGAAGCTGGGTCAACAACACAAGGAGCAGAACGAGAGGCGGGTAGTGTGCATCAGCCAGGATTCATTCTACCGCACCCTCACGGCGTCCGAGAGGCTGCGCGCTGAACGCGGTCAGTTTAACTTCGACCATCCTGACGCGTTCAACGACAGAAAGCTACTGGACACAATGAAGGATATCCTAGCCGGCAAGAAGGTTGAGATTCCAGAATATGACTACATTGCAAACTCCATTAGGTGAGTTATAGTAGATTTTAGTTGTTCACGCGGTTTTGATTGCACTGTCGCAATTATGTACTGTAAATTATGTTGGCAGGTGATATGTCGATTGCGGGTGTAATACATAATATAAGCCTATAAACATACTTAGAATTTTTTAAAATAGAAACAACAAAATATATTTTTTTTATTGTATGCAATTGATAGGACCTAGGAAAACCGCTCCATTCTTTTCTTCATCAAAATGCGAAACACTTTAATGTTTTTATTTATTTTATTTTACACCTTTTATTTTGTACATCTCTAGATTTTCTCCAGAAACCCAAACTTCATTCTGGAATCTTGAATTGTACTTATGATTCGCACATCATATCTCATATATCGGTTTTTTAGTCTGCGAAAGTTGAGATTCATTTTAGTAAATAAGCTATTCAGCTAGATTTAAGAGTACGGTTTTGTACGATATCAAGAATCAAGATTAAACAAAAAAAAATGTAACATTAGCAAGAGAGTTGTTTCAAAAATCTTATCGTTTCAGTAGTCAATTATTCATAGTATCATATTACGTAACTACAAGTAACTAGTGGGTAAGAAACAAATGTGCTTGAATCGTAGCCAAGGAGAATCTTTAATATCTGCCGAACCGTATACAAAATGGTCATATTAATATGTATTTGAGTAGGATGAGTAAGGTTGGTTAATACGCCATAAGAATGTATACATAATGTGAAGTGAAGTATGATGCGAACATTGCAAAGCTCTCCGCCCCCGCAGCCACCGGTCGCACACGATCTACCCGGCAGACGTGGTGCTGATCGAGGGCATCCTGGTGTTCTACTTCCCCGAGGTGCGCGACCTGTTCCACATGAAGCTGTTCGTGGACACCGACTCGGACACGCGGCTCGCTAGACGAGGTTGGTCCCTCATTATTCCAGTAATCTTGTTAGATTAATAGATAGACAAGGTCAACGTTTTCATAGTGTTGCTTTTTAAACTGAAGCTGGAGCCCTTTAACTATACCTTTGTAATTACTAAACATGTTTAAATGTAATATAAAAGCCGTAGATTTATCAACTGTGTCTTAAAGGGGCATATTCAAAGCATTATTATAAACGCGACATTAATACTATTTGTTTGTTGTGTTTTGTTTTCAAAACGGTTAAACTTATTTTGTTACCATTGGATGTGATAGCCTATGAAGGGACACGAGCATGTACTCTTTACAAATCTCCTGTTAAGGTACGCCAATTGTTGAGAAATCGCGTTGGAGTTATTTAGGTTTTTCCGCGAAGGTATAACACGTTATAATTGGTAAATCGCCATCACTTCGCCGACTACACCTGTAACATCATTTGCCTTAGTCTGCTACTGGAGATAGGCCTTCTCAATTCCTGCAATGGTTTTTGCCCATAATCCCAACGCTGGGCATACGATCATAGAGCACAACTTTTCACGTCGCCTACGCTGCTTGTCGGTGGTCAGGCACTTCTACAACATGAAAAAAAATTTTTTTTTCGTCTAATGATTGGTTACAAGCTACTAGAGATCTAATACTATATCGACCATGGAATTGGCAGCTGAAGAGGAGGTCTGGGGCATCGGCTCTGCAGGTGTCCAGCTATATGTGCGTCCTTTCCGACGGTAAATCATCTTATAGCGTGCACTTGTAACGGTTTCAGTTCCACGCGACATCATGGAGCGCGGCCGAGATCTGGAGCAGGTGCTCAACCAGTACATGAACTTCGTCAAACCAGCTTTCGAGGAGTTCTGTCTTCCGGTGAGTACTAAATTAGACATTTGTACGAGTATAATAATTCAATTATTTACTTTAATTAAAACGATGAAGACCAATTAGATTCATTAGAAATAGGTTTTTATAATTAATCTTTTAAGTTTTAATATTAAATAAACGTTACTCACTGACAAAACATCAGATATTTTGATAATATTTCCAACCATTCATCCGCAAACAAGCCCACTCAAGGCTTACATCCAGGAAAGTGTTAAGTGTTGTATAGTTTTTTTCAAAATCTTTTATGTATCTTTCTTTCTTCCCCGTAATTTCGAATTTTGCTACCCACACGTTATATAATGGTCTAAATATGTATATTACGATTATACTCACACGCACAATTCTTTACACATTTGTAGTTTTAATTGTCAATTCCGCAACTTCTGTAACTTACTCATTACTTATTTAATGATATCACTATTTAAAAAACGAACATAAGTTCCAATGGATTGCTTTCAATTCTGCGGACTACCATACATCGTCCACTTCAATTGTTAATAGAAACTGTGATAATCAAGTATTAATTTCTCATTTCACTTTATCATCATGAACGTAACAATGTTGAATAAAAGTTTCGTTTAATTAATAGTTATATTTCTTTTGTACTACAGACCAAAAAGTTTGCTGACGTCATCATCCCTCGAGGCGCGGACAATTTAGGTGAGAGAATACTTTTTAAAATAACATAATTTTTTTTCTTTTGCACACGTTCTTTGTAGGCAGTTTGTGAAGATGTAGTATGTCCAAGTCCCTACGGCACAATTTTTATTTAAATCTACATGAAAACGATACATAAATCAATTATTACTATCATTTTTAATAATAATGATTAATTTATGTAACATTTTTTAAATATTTAAATCTGTAAACATTACATACTGAGTTTACTTCCAAGGATTGTCATACGCAATTTTGAATACATTGTACGCGTGTCTTGTTTAAGAAATATACGTTGGAACTATTTTTTTTAATACCTATAAATTTATAATTTTTTCGTCTGTGCATTAAACGCAATACAATAAAAATAATGAAAATATATTAAGAATAATTGTTACAAATCAAGGTAAGTATTAATCAGCCAAGGTCATAGCCACTGCAATGAGAGCGCAACTTGCAACCGTTCATTTCTGTACGATTGAAAAAAAACAAAGAAAACAATTAGAGAAAAAAATCGTCACTTTTTGCAGCGGCTATGCTCTTGAGTAGCTGCTAGAGCACATCGAACCGTGTGTAGCGTTGCGTCAAGTACGTTTCTCGTTGTTGCAGTGGCTATAGACCTTATCGTGCATCACATATGGGATATTATGTACAAGAAGCGGCCGGTCAAGACGGTGAACGGTTGCCACCTGGAGCTGGACGAGGCGAGCGGGCGCCGCATGTCCGGCAGCTCGGAGGACACGCTGAGCCGATAGTCGTTAGGCACCTGTGGTCTCTGATCTGTGCCGAGCTGAGCTCGTGCCAAAACTGTCGACGTTGAACCAAATTCAAACTGGATGTAATTATACACACCAGCAGGGTGATGCAAGGGGGTGCACTTGCACCCCTATCTATTTTGACATTAACTTAATTGAAATAGTATGTCTAATGTCATATACCTACTTATAATCATAAATGGTAATTATTGTAAATTATGTAATAAAAATTAACAGTAAAGCATGTAAATGCAGCCACCTGAAAACAAACTGACGACACTCATTAATATAATCACTGCAAACAGTCTTGATTTCAATTTAATTAGTATTAATACTACAATAGTGTCATTACTATAATATATTTATAAATAATTCTGTTTCTGTAACAAGACTGTATCATCACGATAGCATTTTTTTTTTGTATTAACTACGAAAGTCGTTTCAAATAGACCGGCCCAGAGAGCGGAGTAAATTTTGATCGTATTTTAAATAGAACTCTAGAATATTTCGACAGTCTATTTTTAAATTTCAATTAAATTGTCGAGGCGCTCAAGCTTTCTCTTGTCATAAACTTTATTGAAATGTGCTGAGGTTATATTTTAAATATGATCAAATTCATTATTTTTATAGTATATGGTGGTTTAGATTTATCATTCGAAAGAATTTCATACCAGAATGAGACCGTATTGGAGATGAGTATGTAATTAATTTGGGAGTAGGTGACTATAGTACATCAAGTAAAATAGCCACATTTAAACAAATACATCCACTTCTAACTGCTTTAATTATTGCGACTCGAGAAAATCTTGCGTTCGGAAAATTGTTAACGGAAAATGTAATAAAAATTATGAACAAAAGATTTGACTGACTGACTGAAAAAAAAAACAATAGACATTGTGTTGTTAAAAGTTACATTCCACCAACCGGAGCAAGAAAATGAGTATTGATCGTT
>DVOY01000684.1:0-10634 GCA_018237585.1 Apyrrothrix maculosa | reverse complement strand
AAAGCCAGCGCCCATGGCGTCTGCAACCGACCTCAAACAGCGCTGTACGTATAGAACTGTTAGTGTCACTTAGTTCTGTTAATTTCACTTGTTAATAACACTATGAGCGTCAGTCGTAAAAGACGATGGTACAAAGACAAAAAAGATGGAAATCTTGACAATAGCGTTGCCAATTAGGTGTTGGTGCTATCATTTATTGAATAAGGATATCTATATAAACCAAGCATCACATGATACAGAGGTTCACTCACGTGCCCATTATTTAGCAATTAACTTTATTTAGTATTAATTGGTAATAGCATGGAAGGGTAATGGAATTATAGTAGTAAACAGTTTTACGTAATATTCTTATACAAAGTAAAACCAAGTAGTGAAGATTGGGTGTTTTCCAATTATGAGGTTGAATTTAGCTCCGTCCATATCAACAGGTCTCGAGGGAGCTATAATTCTGTGGGGTTTGAAGATCGTAATTCGATCAATTTATGACCCAACGGAGTAGAGAGTTAGATCTACGAACGTAAAGCAAAAAGGTAAATATTTGATTGACACGGGCTTGTTCATTAATATTAGGTCTTAATTCCGATAGGTAAATTTCTAAAGGTAATTTCGATTTCTTGATTAAAAATATAGCGTTAATAATAATCTGAAGTGGTTTTAATGAAATCTATTGTAATAAAGTAACAGTATAATATTAATGTAAATGCTGTGTTGACCATCCAACCAGCAGTTGAGCAGCCAAAGTCACTATGGCCTATCCCTCTCATTCTGAGTAAAGGACCGTATTCAACATTAGAAGCTTCAAAGGCTTGATGATGATTATGATGATAGCATTAAACATATGGAAAATCCGTAAATGATATCCACCTTTCACCGAAATAGAATACATGCACGTATAACAAATTAAATAACACCTCTCAATGCAACAAGGTCTAACGATTTTTTTTATTAGTGTTTTCCCACTGTATTCTGTTGCTAACCGTACTAGCATTAATGGATTCATCTTCGAGCTGGCTGGCTAGCGGAGAGATGGGAGGAATGGAAGTGATTACAAGTCACGGCTCGATAACCACAAAGTTGTCTTCCATCCCAAAAAAGAAGATTAAATTACTTACATTTAACCCACGAATCACCAACCTTACAATTTGATGAAATTCAGATATTTGTTTCAACTATTGTTTGAGTAACATAGGGATGATTCAAAATTCTCTGTAAGACGATTTAGGCACCAGGTCTTATTTAGTTAGCTGAACGGAAGCGTCATGGGCGAGTAGGTGAATTAGGCATATGTAGAATATTTTTTCTCTAACTCTACATTTGATAAGCATAATTTAACATTAAAACAAAATAAGTTTAAAGGGAAGACAAGAAAAAGAGTGACTACTAAATTTCTTAAATATCTCTGTTTTCTTTCATATTTAAAGTTTATGGTTAACTACAAGAAAATATTGTTGGCTTGCCATGTCAACCATTTTATCATAGTAAATTATTTTTCGGCTTAACTCGCGTATGTTTTTTCGGGATAGGAGTACTAATTTCAGAGGTCATTCTTACATAATTTTATCATATATATCTATACTCGTAGATACTCACAAAACGAGACGTTTATAAGTAAATTTCGAATCTCGTCCTCATCTTGGGAGAACAAACATTTATCATCCGTTGTTCATCACAGAATACCGAATATCAAATCTCCGACGAGCGATAACAATATGATCAGAACAAGCTTTAAATGAAAATTCTCTTGCGCCGTAAGCTGCTGATAAAGTCGAGGCAGACGTTCAAGTCCTAACCTTATCTCTGTAATACCTCTGGAAACGCTCGCGGTCTTCGCTTTCAAAACCTCTCTAGCTTTACACTTCGAAACTTAACGGAGAATATTATTTGTGTACTAAATATTACACAACATTAAATGTAGATAACGTAAAAGAGACAATATTATAATGTTGAAATAATTTAAACAATCATGAATTAATTACATCTTTACTGTAGTTTTTGTGATTTGTCAGTGTTCTATCGGCCGCTTTGCCTTTTGGAAAGTGTCTGCACGTGTTCATTAGTTGGAATAGTGTGAAATATGGCAGGGCAAAATGTAAAAGGGTATGGTTTAAAATATAATAAATAAATAATAGTGTAAAATATATCGCTAAAAACTTGTTTTATTCATACTCGTTATGAAACCAATTTCTAACAAACAAAACAGCCCCTTGGTAAACTATATTATGTCATATCAGCGGAATATTACAACTACAATAATATTGTTTTGAATGTAGATTGAACAAGCTTTAATATTTTCTCAGTTATTTTTGAAGAATCGTAAGGAAACAGACGCTTTGTGTATCTTCAGACTTGGCGTTATAACGGCACTGTAAGAAAAAATAATATATGTTATTACTCACACAAGAAAGTAACTTGAGATAACAAGGGTATAAAATTGTAGTACATTTTCTCAGTCTTTTGACAGTCAGTGTCTTGTAGATTGTTAAATAATATTTAAAATAGGAATCTCTGTGGCGATTTAGTTAATATGAACGGTAAAGTGATTTGAAATTGTCTATACTTGAGCTAGATCAAACTCCAACCCTCGCAAAGTCTATGTTATCCAAACATCGTCTTGATCGTCATCAGCCTATTGCAGTCATGGGGTTATGGCCATAATTCCGACGCTGGGCATGCGGTTATTTAGCTCTTACGACACCCTATGTCCCGGCACGGGGTCGAAGAATGTATATTAACCAGACAACTATTAATTATGCCTATACGATATTATCGTATATACATAACATTTTAACCCCAGAAAATAAATACTCGTGTACATAACACAAAACGTTGATCCACGGCGGGAATCGAATTCAAAACCAACGAGTCAGTCATGATTACTACGCACTGGACCAACAAGCCAATAAAAACCCTCATAAAATGTGTAATATAAGAAATCGGGAATCAAGAACAATAATAATTATTAAATTGAATGATCGATAATAAATGTTAATGTCGTTAAAGGAATTAACTTCTGATTTCTCAACAAAACTTAACATCCAACTAGTGATTACTGTTCTAGATTGAAACTGTTTCGTCTAGAACTGATCTCGTTTGAAGTCGAAGTTGGAACAGTTGGAACTAAAGTTGGACCGTCACAGATAAGGGTTGGTACGAACGTGAACTGATATCAAACTACAAGGACAATGTTCATGGATATGCCGATATCTTTGTTGATAAAGATTCGTTGGTAAATTAAAAATTATTTGTTATTATTACATATGAAATGGCTTAATTCACGAATGTTTTTTCGGGATGGCTTGACCCGTTTCGGACCTATACGAGGTCCTTCTTCCTGAGCTTCCGCCGATTGGAGCGAGACCCCGGCAGAGATTCTGCCACAATCTCGCGCGTAATAATGTGTATAAAGACTCACAAAACTTTTAACAGTAAAATTATTTCTGATATTATACGAGTCGGTATATGTGCAGTCCATCTAGCATTACAGCCATATTAATGATAATATTTTGCTACTACTACACCCGTTTGTTTGATCCGAAACTTGGGATAGTAGCGAAACAGCTGAAAATCATAACCAAACCCAAAAAAAATGTATATAAATACACGTTTACGTGAATAAATATTAATGGATATACAAAAAAATATTACTATTTTTGCTTCCGCGGTGTACAAGCACGTAAATTGACATCCAAGTTGTCTGATGTTGGTTCTACTTCTCCTCGTTTGGTTGCCCTTAAAGTTGTCCGACAGTGCATTTTACCTCACCTCGTTAATTTACTCAGTGGAATAAACATCACCATACAAAACGGCCGTGTGTTTTAATTACTTTACTATTGATACAACTAATTAAGTGGCGAGCTCTCTTATCGAACGCTGTGATCCACTTCGGATCGCTGAGCCAACGGAGTAAGTAAATATAAATAATTAACATCACTGCACCCGGCCATGTTCCTCCAGCACCAAGGTAGCACTAGATGGAATGTGGGGACGCTCACCGTACATCCATTTGGTTCTTCAAGCCGGACCATTCATTTAGTTCTCAAGCCTTTGACTTACGTTTCAAACGAAATATTAAACTATCGTCAACGATACCTAAATAAATTCCGATAGACCCCGTATACTCATCAGTAAAACGAAGGTCTACCTACGCTCGATAATAATCCCTGAAGAGGTAGGCAGAGGAGTGTAGTACACTCCCACGTTTCACCAGTTACGTTTACGTCCCAAGATGGAATAGATGGTGAGTGTATAGCCATACACCGAGCAAAAACTCCAGACACCAAGTCACTGCTAGAAAATCTAAGTTAGAATAATCCAATAGTGCCCGACCCCGGGATTTGAACATAGGACCTCTCGATCGGCAGTCGCGCTCGCAACCAACATAACCTACGAGACAGTCAGTATATATTACATGTTTTTAAAATATTTGTATTTATGCGAACATTATATCCAACTATCTAAGATTTTTGACATTTATCGTTCTCTTATTATTAACAGTATTTTTTCTTATAAACTAAGTGTATACTGTTATGAACCTAAGGAGGCAAACAAAGTTATAACAATGGCAATAGTAAATTACTAGAATAATCCAGAAGCAGAGTAAGCAAAACCAGACCATATACGACAGTTACACTAAACGAATGTCGTCTAATCCTCGAATACGAATATGTAGGCAGAGAAAACAGCCGGTCGGGATTATCAGCTCCAATGTGGTACAAATCGCCAAAAATCCGCTCCCGCCCCGATTGGCTCGCAGATTGCCACGAATGTCCGCCTGTTATCGACGCGGTGAATATTGGCGGAAATTGGATTCGAGTATCGTTTCACATTTGGCGAACAGCTAAAAATGTCGATAAACGGAAATTTTAAAGCTAAAATCTATTTTAACTTTTAGAATGGTATATTTGTACCGGAATTCACATGGAGGGCGGGTAGAGTCAATCGATGCAGGTGTTTGCAGTTAGGAACTACTGTCGATGACTACGGTCAGGTAAAAATTTTGGATAATTATCGTGAAACGTTTGCCATGGTATTTAGGGTGGTTATTTATATCTGAGGTTACTCAATTGTAATCTATTGATCAACAATTAAGCTCATGTTCTTTATCGGCCACATTTCAGCGTTAACATTTTTTAACAACCTCATAAATTATTTTTGACTGTGTCGTTGGTCGAGTGTTTGCTAGCTCGACCGTTGATCAGAAGCTTCTGGGTTCTAGCCCCGCAACGGGCAAATTATTGTTGGGGTTTTCTGACTTGAAATTCTCAGTAGTAGTTTGGAGTCTGGATGTGTGCCCGGTGTATGGCAGGCAATAGACTCACCACCTATTCCATATTAGGAAGTAAACGTAACAGGTGCAACGTGGGAGTGTACTGCACTCCTCTGCCTACCTCTTGGTGGATTGGACAGACGTGATGTTACGTTTGTTACCTACTATTATTATTTAGATTATCAACAACAAAGTTGAGTTCAACATGTGGTCACCATTGTGTGTGAGCGACCAGCGACCCAGTTTAATTTTCCGTCAGCGAACGCCCCAAAAAGGGTGAGAACAATCACCTCTGTGTAACCTGTAAACAATACGTGATTATGCGTTTCGGGATGGTGTGGTTTAAATTTACTCAAGACGAAACGAACGCCCGTTTGCTTATACGTATTTATATCGAAATAATATTGCTTAAAAGCATTCAACTTTCTGCTCACGAAGTGAACTTAATTTATAACCGGTGTAACAATTTCTTGCCTGGCTTAACTTATACTGTTTTCAATTTTACATTCGTTGTTGTTGAGATGTTGAGAAAAGTTTGGTCCATGGTTTGGCTGTTATATCTGAACTGGAACAACGTGGTAGACGCTTCAGGCCCACCCCAGTAGCGTATTGTAATGTGTTAGAAGTTATATTCGCAACATTTAAATATTAGCCCTTTTGATTTATTAAACTAATGGTACAGAGGGTTATCTAAAATATAAATCTAACTATTATTATTCACAGTAGCTACATATTTATGTTTAATAACACACGTTGCTTTAATAGGAATATATTATTTTTTTCACATCTAACAACCTACCATTTAAACCCCATGTAAACACGCTTAGCAAACCGCGCGAGGCACGCTGCTGCGGCGAGTTTATGAAACGTGTTCATAAAAGTGCCATTACGTCGGTGATTAGGGTTGCCACGTTGCCAGTAATTCATTCCGCTTTACCAACATGGTGTTATTCATATTTTTCATTCAGACACAACTTTATGTTACCGTCATATCACGCTCTAAGCGAGGAATACTTTTGTTGCAGACCCTATTTATGTTTTGTAGTCATAATTGAATCGTACTTTTTGTAGAACACGAAGAGGTTTTCTAAGTAATGCTTTACTCGCACTCATTAAGAATATTTACTGCAGGGTGGGTATTAAACCAACAACCAACAGAACATCAGTGAAAGTTACTAGTGAATAAACCATCAGGCCAGGCAAACATATGAGTAATAATTACTTATTTCCAGCTATTAGTACTCAACCAAATTAATGTAAGATTTGCCAAAAAGAAATCTACAGACGGACATAGCGACGACATCAATACGTACGTTGTATTCGTACTATTAAAATGCTTCTTGAGCAAGCTAAATGAGCAGTAAATACGAGTGTGGGATACAGACGATGGGACATCTCACACACATTCACTCATAGTTAATTACATCGGTATTGCTGGGGCCCTGTGTTGTACAGTCCGGCTTGTACCGTCAGAAGATTCGAAAAGGGATGATAATCCAATTATATATTGAGATTTAAACGATGTGAAAACTTAGCCACTACAAAATTGCTGAACTATTTTAGTTACGTTTTTGGCGATCGCAATGTTTCATCCGTATTTGGACGTAGATGGAACTATACACCACTGTTAACACTAACAGAATATCTTATGTCACATGCACAAAATGCTTTACGATAGCTAAACTTGTAGATAAAACGCTAATGCAACGAATTCTCTACATCAAGTGTCTGTGCAACACGGCATGGAACATTAAAAAATCCACTTTTTTATTATTATAAAAAAAATGCTGTTCAAGAATAGAAGAAAGAATAATTGTTTTATAGAAGCATTTGAAATGAACAAAAGAACAAGAATTATGAGATTCTATAAGTATATCAAAGAAACTGAGCTCGGCGAAAAGGATTACATTCAACTTCTTCCGCTTGTTCAATTGATTAATTACAACAAATAACTATTTAAAATGTCTATTTGGAAATAAAGCGTATGTACAAAGTTCGTTAATATTTTGTAACGTTTACAGGCAGCCTAAATGTTTATGATGACGTGACTAAAAGGGATCTCAACAAATGCACACCCATTTCGTCCCTGTACTCCTATTTTTTCACGGATTTACAAACCCCCTGCTACCCAAAATCGACCCTAAGGGCTCTGTATAGATAGATCATCACCTCTCAAAAACAATACACCTTTTTTATCAGCCATCATGATCCTCCGCTCATTGGCGCTCTCCAAGCTCCTTCGTGGTACTTAGCCTAGATCCCGGTTCGAGATATAACCAATATCGAAAAGCCGTCTTTGGAAATTTACATAAAATTTTAACGAGCGACCCTTGACCGCCCTTATAATGATACTGTAAATGTATAACAGCGATCCGCGCGTGATCCTGACACGCTGGCATATCATAAACGAATTATTTAGTCAGCAACATAATTACGGTCAATGTAACATAACACCAGTAATCCCCGAAGAGGTAGGCAGAAGAGTGTAGTACACTGCCACGTTTCACCAGCTACGTTTACGTCCCGTTATGGAATAGTTGGTGAGTCTATTGACATACATCGGGCGCAAATCCGAGATTTGAACCCAGGACCTTTCTATCGGCAGTTGCACTTGCAATCAGCACGACCAATGAGGCAGTAAATAATACGTCAGTCAATGAGCCAGGCATAATTACGGTCAATTCTTGAATATCTGACCAACTGCGGATTGTACAGTAGACATTTAAATAGGTGACAAAGGTCAGTGAAGCCAACAGAACGGTTAAAAGTTTTTCAATACACATTTGATCTCCTTCCTTATCTACCAATACGTGATAGTCCAGTCCTTTCTCGGTAGAGAGAGGAGGCAAACTTAATTTATTCCACAAATTATGTCGAGGAAGACGTCAATTAGCTAAGTTAACAAGACTAAGCTGAGTCTAATTAATAAGACATAAGTCTTGGAAAAGCAGAGACATCTTAACTCCGTAGAATAATAAAGTCAATTAACGTCTGAAGCAAACAACAAATAAACAATAAGATTAACAAAATTTATTTACACTAATATCTTAAGACGTTTAATTTTATGATAAGTACCGTAGTTCAATTTTTTTTCTCCCGACCCAGAATGAGTGGGTTGACCCTTAACCCTCTCATTCTGAGAGGATTAAGGCCATAGACTACCACGCTGGCCAAGTGCGGGTTGGCAGACTTCACACGCCATAGAAAACATTTTTATTATGAATTCTAATGTGTGCAGGTTTCCTCGTGATGTTTTCCTTCACCGTTATACCAAGTGATATTCAATCTTAAAACGCACATTTTGTAAAGAGGTGCATGCCAAGATTTGAAACCGGGTTCCGGGAATGAGAACATGAATTTCAAACCACTAGACTATCACTGCTTATATAAAGTAAATATTACAATTTAAACGATTTTTCAACTTATCGATGTTAACACTATTATTTTCAAGTTATTTTTAAGTTTATAAAAAAACCACATACATCACAAAAATCCTCATTAATTGAAGAGAAATCCAACAGCAGTAATTAATAGTTTGTTTTGATTTTTATGCTGACGGTACATTAAGTACACTTAGTATAGACGCAAGTATAGCAAGGTCGTACAAGATGGCAGAGAGCCTGTTCATTCAGTATCAAATTGACGGCGTCCCTATCCATCGGCGTCCATCCGTGATGTTCTGAGCCTGTAGGTCTTTAAGAGCTCTGCACAGATGTGGCCCGTCCGCTGTCACTTTGCCTAATTGGTGCTACTGCCCCATCAGTGACTAGAATGCCGACATACTGGGTCGACAGGTGAATAGATTAACAGTTTAAGGTGGTTTACGGAGATTATAGGTGTACTAAGTAATTTTGACAGTACACACTACGTTGATACACAAATTATAAAGGTCATTTCACACTGACGAATTCAAACATCGTCGTTTATATCAATAATATCTAATCCTCGAAATTGTTTCAAAAATTACGCTGAATGAACGACCAAACAAACGTCAGATTTGTAAATATTTGTACATATTTTTTCCATCTCCGCGGCCGGGCCATTTGTTCGAAGCTACGTATTGCACACATAAAAACAAAAGAACTCCTATTCCTACCTATTCGAGATTGATAGCATATAGCCATAGACAACAGCAGCCAATATGGCTGGTGCGTTTGCGTCTCTGTTCACTTTAAAAAATCTACTTGCAACAAAAAGAAGAGTATTTTTTTAACATACATTACATAACTTACATTTTCTAATAGAAACTTCTGGTGGTGGATCGGAGTCTGCAATTGTGCTCGGTGTATGGCAATAGGCTCACCCCCTATTCCATAGTAGGACGTAAATATTACTGGAGAAACGCGGGAGTGTACGTACTCCACTGCCTACTTCTTTGGTACCTACAAGCACGATGTTACATAAATGGATAACTGGTGAGTATATACGAGCATTAAGCCTCCCTTAATACATTCAGCGGCCAACCCTTCTGCGTTTCTATGTGAACTTCCACATAATCCGAATTATGGTGTAAAAGTCCAGTAACTTTTAAAGACTATTTGTAAACGAACAAGAGAGATTTTAACTGAATAGCAAGAGAAAGTTTGAGGGACTATCGGCTATGGACATTTGTTTTTAGGATCAGGCTGAAGTTGAAGTTAATATAATTTTGTTATTTGTTTTCTAAGTCTGTTACTTAGTTGAAGTGACCAGAGTATCAAATTGAAAATTTGGTAGAACGTAACTAAAGTAACTACAGACTCTTTACACTATATTACTCTATACTTTTTCTCTCGTCAAGATTCCACCGTTTTCGCGCTCTCATTCTCACATTTCTACTACAGTAGCGATAAAATATGGCGCAACATTTCTATCAGCAACAAGCTACACGTGGTAGCGGCGCATGAATGCAATAAGGAGCCGTGTACCTGAAACTTTGGCGCAGAGCCAACATCGTCAACTGATCTAAAGGCCATTATTATATTTGCATCGAACCCAGCGTTTTTGTAGGACTGCAGGTGCTTTATGCAAATATGGAGGTTAGCAAGCGCAGTGGTTACATTAAAAATAGGTTAGTAGCTTACATGATAACAATAATATTATACAACAAGAACGTCAATATCCTGTTTCATAAAGGAATAGCGGTATCCATTTACGCGATATCGATATTCGAACAATTGTAATGTACGCAATGTTACGCAAAATATAAATACTTTGTTCGAGACATTATGAAAATATTGTTTAAAAATATTTCCGCCTTGATCATTTTCTGTTTATATAAATATAATATCTTGTCTGTAATGTCCCAAGAGGTAGTATATTACCACGATTCACCAGTTACGTTCACGTCTGTCAATAGGTCAGTTTCTCTGTTAATATAATGCTTTAA
>DVOY01000683.1:0-10635 GCA_018237585.1 Apyrrothrix maculosa | reverse complement strand
ATTTGTACACTAATACTCCTTCATACAAAGCAATTACGAACGCGATCGGCGCCTGTCAAATCGCATATTCGACGCAACGCAGAATAAATGCGGTCGAGATGAGGTATCTCGACCGCATTTATTCTGCTTTCATCCCCTCTCATACACACTACACTCGCTCGCATTTTTGCGTAGATTTAATGTAATCAAAACTTTGAAAGTATGTGTATTGTAGGTTTTATAATCATTACGAACATTAAAAGAAAAACTAATAAATTTAATTATTCATAAATGCCTGTTACACATGAGAAAAATAAGAGATACAGAATATTTTAATACTAAATGTATTTGACTGCGCGTTAAGTGTCAACATCAAATATGGTGAAATATTTAAAAATAGAAGGTTGGATTTACGAAATGAACCACATTTATTAGGGAATGTTACATGATGACAACATCTCATATAAGTTTTTCTACTAATTTTAAAATATACTATCGTTATTTCGTAATAGAAGATACACTTGCAAGCTATTTATACTGGAACAACGACAACATATAAATACCTAAAACTATGTAGAAAACTGCATTAAGGCAAACATGTACAAAAGTAATTTGAACTATAGATAATAAAATATAGATATTAAATCAGTCTGTAGCTGAACGCATTTTTCGTTGAGATAATTATAGACGTATTTAATTATCTCATTAGGAGTTACCGAATATATTTTATAATTGCGAATAAGCCCTGGTAAACTGGTAATATGTATTAATATTTATTTCACCAGCTTTCCATCCATCGATGGTTTTATATCAGACGATGATTATAGGTTGAATGGTTAATTACATTTAGTACCCATCAATTAGGTATTATTCATCTGATAAGCAATTGTAGGTAAATGACAAAACTTAATATTATTGTAAGCTTTATTATAATAAGGTGCGAGCTTTAAAATAACAAATGCAATTACTACTTTTGAATATGCCCGAATTCAAAGTTAAATTTTATAGCTGAAATCACGTAGTTATTTGCTGTTTGAAATATTATGAAAACAATTTTTGGACTTTTCTAAATAATACGTTCCCTTTATAAAACACATCAATTATCTTCATGCCATCTATCCTTCTCATGGAGGGCTTTGGTGTCCGCAAGGGAGAATAATCGTTCGCTTCTAGAGGGCAAAATAAAATGTTTGACATTTTACTTAGAATACATTTTTGCCTTAATACAGTGTACATATACATCATACATATATTAATGGTTACGAACATGTCATTAAATGCTAAACTACATTTTTATAAAGCTATATCCCCAATTAGAATGGCATTTTAAATCTAACACTAAATTATGTAGACAATTAATAATTTTAAAAGTTTAAGATACACTCTATAAATATGTAGGTACGCTAAATGCACAATATACAGAATTTATTAAATTTCTTATTAATAATAAATAGACGATAAATATATAAAAAGATCTATTGTAAATTTTTTCCTACGATAAGCGTCACCAGTTGGAATTATATCTACCCTTATCATCCCTGAAATTATAGATAGGGACCTTAGTAAATTAGTGTGATTATGGATTTGTATTGATATTAAAGAGAATGGTCCCACATACCTACATGGATACACCTAGGCCTGCGATATATAAGAAATTTACTTTCATGATCAATTGTTACGATTTAAATGAATTTGGCATTCTTGGGAAAGAACTTTGATCGAATTGCGTAAAAAAGTACAACTTTTTTTAATCTACGACGTCATAGTGATATAAGGTTGACGTTAACCATTTTTATAATCTGTGTCGCAACCTATGGATTTTCGTTCGTTTTTCAAAAGAACTAATGAGGCATACATTTGATTTCATTCCTTTCCATTTCGTTCTGATCGTTACCTGAGCATTTAGCGCTCTTTCGTAGCAGTTTTGATTTTTTTATCTAAGCAGTTCATGCCAATAGATAGCCTACAGCCTAAGAAGGACGGTACACTAAAACTGAGTCCTCCTGAAAATATTAATATTAAAAATACTATAAGTGCCCTTATTTCACTATCATAGGTTTTAATGTGAAACTGACGATTGAATAAATGCATTCGATAATAGGTATACATGTATGTACGTATGTCGAACGTCATATTAGCTAAAGTCGTTACCATTTTGTATTTTCGATACATGGTAAACTATTTTGAATTTATTTCACTACAACCGGGAAAACCGAAATAGAGTTTTTCGTAATTATAAGAAAATATGAATAGATACGTAAATAGATATCAAGTAGGTACGGTTTCGCTACACACAGAAATAAATAGCGTAATTATTGTTCAATAAAATACTACTTACATTCAATTCTACATACAATAATGTTTATCTAGCTACGCCTAAATATGAGATGCTCGTTCGTTTAATCATACACAAATAATTTCATTTTTAATAACATTTTGGTCGGGAAATATCAGAGGTCCAATATGATCGGGATCATTAAAATTAATAAGCGTAATTTTATATGGGTTAATATTAACACTAAGTATTAATATAGCTACATTTATATCTAAGACAACTAATAATTTCCTTTATATCATAGATTAATGATAGTTTCATTGAAAATAAGTTTTAGCATATGTATTTTGATATAAATATTAATTTGCTCCGTAACCAGCGATTCAATGTATAGTTTACATTTTGGCTCTTATTTTCTATGTAAAAGATATTTGAAATATTATATATCAGTACATGCTTTATAATATAATAATTAAGACGGTTAGGTGATTCAAATGCTATTTACCTATATCTATAATTAAAATATATTCGCAACGTATTAATGCATACAATACGTTATGATTTTGAGATAATCTTAATTATTTTAAGTAAGGATCGTCTTCTTTTATGGTATGCATCAAAATTAGGTTAATCGACAATGGAAACGGGCTTTGAAAAAAATGGCCCTGGTATCTGTACACACTAATTAAAATTCTAATAGGGTTTTTGGCGAAAAGCCTATCCGAAATCGCATACATCAATTTATAATCTACAAACTGAAGCTTTACATAATGCGTATTATTTTATATGTAGATAAAGGGTAAATTAATACTTCTGTGCCCTACAATATATTATGATACGAAAATTATGATAAAGTAGCTACTTACATTGAGAAAATAAGACATGTCCTTCCCTTAAATGCAAGTGTGGTTACCTCAGAACTGAAGCTTCCTACGCGTGTTATAAGTAGACATATATGATCTAAGTTAATTATATTACCAAGGACACAAACTTTATATAACTAAGACCTTGTTCAGAAGGTGCCAATTCGCCGTAAATCAACTTGTGCGAATTTACACGTGCCGTTAAGTCGCTGTGCGTCGTTATACTGCGACTACAGGTACTGTTAAATTCGCACTTAAAACGCGGGCAGTGCAGTATACCAGACTCTCGACTAGCATTACGTCACAAGTTTTCCGAGTCCTGAGACTCCTAGACTGCGTTCAGTATGCGCGCGAACTTCAAAGCGAATGCACGCGTCCTTGATAAAATTTCATCCAATCTGTCGTTCGCGTTCTACCCGCATTTTTCGTCTTAAAGCACGCACTAAACCATTTTCATCGAATTGCTCTCCGCTTTAACAAAGCCTAAGACAAAGTATTAGCAACGTCAATTAATAACTACTTACACACAGCAGGATACAACGACCAGCATGTTCCTACATTAAGCGCATTTCGTCGTAGCTACACACTTTCTTATCAATACACGCTCTAGACATTAATAATGAGATATCGTAAGTGTAACAATAAATTTATGCTATCGGCGTCCATACCGCTCGGCGGTTGGTATATTTAACGCCCATCGAATAAAACTCACTACAGTGTCTTCCACAAATAATTGAATATGATGCTATCAGGCTTATTAATTGTGCTATATTTATCTTTGTGCGTACATAACACCATAAAAAGCAGCATTAGAAAATAATCTCAAACGTCTAAATGAGAGAAACGAGTAATTATTGCCATGGGGCAACTCTAACAAATGAAGGTAAGTAAAGAAGGTGCCAGGGACAATGATGGTATCGTTCATCATATTAAATATGAAATTCCGGTAAATAGTTTGCGTGTTTCCTTTCCGAGTGAGTACGTTGTTTATGGGATAATATCAAGCAAATTGAATTATTTTTTTGTACAAAAAATAAGAAACAAAAACAAAATCGCCCTATTGTTCATTCATTTATTCATTCATCAAAATGTCGGTACACAGCTGATTTTGTTAAGCAATTTCGTCCTATATATTCATAGCCTCTTTAGCTCAGTGGTAGAGCACTGGTCTCGTAAACCAGGGGTCGTGAGTTCAATCCTCACAGGAGGCAAGCTATTTGTATACATTTTTTTCCTCGTTATTGTTTCTATTAGGTAATATATTTACTGCAAAAAATTACGCATTGGAACTTAAATATTGACTTTTTTTATTTGTGTAAGAGTATTTCTTTGTAAGCGATATAAGTTATTTAATACGTTCCAACGGGTACCGGATACAACTGGTAATTGATGGTGCTTCAAGGATTGTTACTTACTGATTTAATGAAATTTTGGAACATGAAACCATCCACCGGATATAGGTACGATTCGTTATCAAATTAATTTGGCGCATATTCCACAAATTGTACATTCCGTTGCTGACTTTTCATCTAGAGGAGGCTGTATGGTGCATCTTCCACCATACTGCTCCAGTGCTAGATTTTACAATGGGCAATTTACGAGTACATTGCGGTTGGTATTTAAGACATTTTCACAAGAGTTAATTTTTATTAACGAGACAATTTAAAACAGAGCAGAATCCCATCACTAATTATGGAATACATGTGATATACATTTTTCGATAATAATAATCATACATTGATTTCATTTTATACAAGCGACAGCAACATTATTGTAGCAATACCGTATTTTCCATTGTAAAGCAAAACACCCGACTGGCGGGTGCGATACGACTTAACCCTACACTGCGAAGCGGCGTAACACTTAACTGCTCAGCATTTGTCCAGCAATGAATGCCACATGTTGGTACAACTTGTTCGAATGCTATTTACAAGGCTGGCCAGATATTATTCTTCTGTTGGGGGCGGAGCGCCGTTGCTGCCTTCCTCTTGGCCAGCTCGGGCTTCTGCATCTAAAAACGCAAAAGTTGGCTTTTCAATGTGAGGTTTTATTTCTAAGAGGCATAACACTATGCCTCTCAGCGTGAAGGAATATAATTATTGTTAGATGGTCGATATTGGTGGGGAAATGGTGAACGAAATAGTCTTGCAATTTAGATATTTTGGTAAAATTAAACATGAATTTAAAATCATTGTTAAATCAGTCACGTTTAAGTCATGATTTCAAATCCCTACCCAGTCGTTTGGGATAGAAATAATATCGCAATGCTACCTCTTTTAGTTGATATTATTATTAATTATTGGTCTACCTTTCGCAGCCTGCTCCTTCCATATCTTCTTGTTGTCGGTGAGGCAGGCGATCCATGGTTTTTTGATTTTGAATTTGGGAGCTGATTCGGCACCTGTATTTTATTACATTTTATTTTCAATTTTTTTCTACAGGCTCCACCTATTTTAAATTATGCAATAGCACATAATTATGATTTTAAATTGGTTAGTTAAGTGTTCGCCTGTTTTCCCTTACATTCGAAGTTATTGTTAAAAATTGAAATTGCCGCTTTCATTATGAACTATTCTTTAAAAATATACATTCATACTAATATTAATTTTTAAGCTAGTATTTTAATAAATATTTTGGTTCAGTAAGAAACTTTAAACGTTAAAATTAACCTTACGAAATTAGTGAGTGCATTCTTAAATATAATTATAAATGTATTTTAACATTACCTGTATTCTCCTCATTGATAGGCTCTTGCTGGGAGGCAGCAGTGGTGGTCTTGGTGCTGGAGTGTAGGGGCCCCAGAATACACTCAAGCATATCAGAGCAAACCTGTACAAAAATATATAAATTATTTTTCAACATTTCTTTCGTCCAATAAGAAAATTATGAATAGAATGAACATTAAAAATTACAAATGGAATTTATTATATATTTATCAAAACATTGTAATTATCAAAATAATGTAAAATGGTACCCCGTCAGGGACCTGGTGTGAAGATATGTGTGTGTGTGTAAAACTGAAACGAAAAGTTAAAAAAACGTATCACCCTTCGGCCAGCAGAAAACACTGACATATACGGAATTCAATTTTATATGTCCATCGACATTAAAGTGAACGGCTACAGGGAGTATTTAATTCTCCGTTTACGCTACATCTTCCAGTAAAAGTGCTCCCAATACTTGGTTTCTTATATGAAAGGTAGGAAATGTTTAGCGCTTCAATCTATCTTCTATTCTATCTTTATGAGAAGAAAAAGTAAGGTCCACATCCCGTTTTCTTATCTTAGATCAGAACACATACCGTCATGCTGGGTTCGACGATGAAATCAATGAAGCCTATTTGAGATTCAGCCACGAGAGTGTTGTTTCTGTCGCAGAGCGGGCTGAAAGGCAGCCCCAGGTCACGTTCCTTGTCGCCTTGGAGGAAGAACTCATCCAGCAGACTCATAGTCCACCGATGGTGAAGGTCCCATCTCTGGAATGTTTTAAATAGTTTATTATTCATGGTGAATTTATATGGATAGATATATTTGGCACTTGGTGCTCTCTGCCTACCGTAAAGGACCTGGCGTGATAATTTAATACTAATAATACATTATTCATGTTTTTAAGGAAATATTTTTCAACATTCAGTACTGGTATTACATTAGTATGTAAGTGAAATAATAGTTATTTTAACTGAAAATGAATGATAGTGGCTATGGAAGCTTCGAGAATCTGTCTTGCTTCTAAATAGTCATCCGTCTCCCCTATCTTGGTCTCTTTGTTGTTTGTCGGTGTCATTGAGATGGATGAATCCGGGTTTGGAAACATTTCGATTTTAAAACCGGTAGTTACCAATGTTTTGAAATTTGCAAAAATCTGCGCTTAAATCTTAACTAGACGGTATGGAACAATAAAAATGTTTTTGGAAACCACAAACTTCTTTATTACGAGAGTTATACGGTATATTTTCAAAGTTTGTATATACCTTAGCGGGATGGGAAATATCACAGCAGTGGAGCACTAACGAAGCCGCCTTGGACTTGTCCACTGTGGGCTCAGCCAGCGTCAGCAGCGACCTCATGTTCTTCAGCTGCTGGAAGTGGAACGACATGTCCGTCGCCAACACCATGTCGATAACCAGCGTGCGGAACTCGCGGAACTCGTCCCGGGACAGGTTCTGGAGTATGTTGCAGTCCTCTTCGCGCATCAGCCTAGAAATGGTTTGCCATATTTAATTTATATGCGTAACTAACATGACAAGAGCATACACTATTGGACAGTATCTTGAGACTGGCGGCATTATGGCATAGCACCCAAGGATAATGCCCGTTGTGATGTTACTCAATTAGAACATCAATGTTTTGTTTTCTTTCTTTTATTTGTCAATAATGATGACAGCCTGCTTTAGTAACGCAACGCTGTTATGTTACGTCTACTTTGCGTCCGTTCTATAAATAACTGCAAAGATATTGATTTAGGACTATGAATTTGTATTTCTTCATAATTTGTTTTTCTTCATAGTATTCATACGATGTATGAATTATATGTATTGTTATGTATTCGGGCAGTGTGGATTTCATAATAGATTTTCTAGTAGAAATTTCTAGTAGTGGCTCATAGTCCGCATTTGAGCCCAGTATATTGCATTAGGCTCACCACCTATATCACAATGGGACCTAAACATAACTGATGAAACGTGAGAGTGTAAGAGTACTATATTCCTCTGCCTATCCCTTCGGGGATTACAGGCGTGATGTTACATGTTGTAATAGGCTAAATATAATAGCTGATTGATAATGCGAAGGCCACACAGCCAAATATACTATTGCAGGTCATTTTCATCCCACTTCTTTAACCGTTTCACTGTTGTATACAGGTGTCCTTTTAGAATGAAAAATGATTTCATTATTAACGTCACATTGGCAAAGTAATAGGCAAGAACGGAAGTTAGTTTATTTTGGGATATTTTCTACCATAATGGAATTGTAGATATACTGGGGACATATAGAATTAGAAATAGAAGTACAGATGAGTAAATAAACAAATCAGTGATATAATAGTGGTTTGAAATTCAGCCTCTCACTCTGGGTGCCGAGTTCAAATCCTGGAGTGCATCTCTTTACAAAATGTATCTATGCTTTAAAATTAAATATCACTTGTTGGAACGGTGAAGGAAAAAATCGTGCGGAAACCTGCACACTTTAAAGTTCATAAAAAAATATTCCGTAAGGCGTGAGAAGTCTTCTAACCTGCACAAGGCTAGCGTGCAGACTTAGGCTTTAACCCTCTCATTGTTAGAGAAGACCCGTGTCCAGCAATGGAACGATCGAAAGAGTCGGGATAAAAAAAACATCGCTAATTTGTTAAGCACATACAAGTGGCGCGTTTTGGGTCCATCTTTTTTTTCTTTTATTTAGCAATAGGCTTGCGTTTGTCTGCTATCTCACCTGTTGGGCAGCGGAATGCAGCCTAGTATATATCACGCTTGCCTAAAATGTGCCCGTTCACTCCTGTCCTATGTCAAATCAAATGAAAATATAGAAAGAAATGTCTTTAATCGCTTGTAGCAACTGTTTTATGGTGAAATAGTGTATCGTCATTGTCGATATCTTGATTATAATGAGCCAGCTCATAAACATTGAAATAAATCATTGATCTAGATCTTAAATTGAACGGTGAATGATTTACAGTCCAAGATAAGTAGAATAGCCGAATACATAGGAACGAACGAGGAACGAGTGGAACGAGGTTATAATTGTAGTGAGCGTATTGCCGTGTTCATTATTATACATATGTGAACGAAGTACGAGCAGCAATCGAACAGAGAGTAATAACAAGTGATGGCTGTCGTTCATAGCCATTTGCGTATAGCATCAAACAGGAGTAGAATAATTGAAATGAATCTAATTAGTTTTAATTGCTAATACGTCTATTACTTACGGCCGGGATTTGAATACCGGACCTTAGAACATAAGACCGGCACATCCCACTATGCCATTATTGCTTACGCTTATATAACATTACGTACAATAATGTTAAAAGTGAAATTGTGCGTTTGATAGGTTATTACTTCGTAATAATACTTGTAGGTACATGGTGGAAATGAAAAGCAAATGATTAAAACATCGTTTAAAATTACTTCTCGTGAGTCGCCTTATATGTAAATATATCAATGTGTATGATTGGCCTTATATTGCTTTTAAGATAAAAGATATGATATCCAAAACCCAAACACTTAGAGTGCATGTTGGGAACGTGCTCCATTACAAGCGAATATTAGTTAATCTCGTACGTGCTTCGTTTTGAACATTATGAGATTTACCTGTCCCACGCTCGCTTTTAGCTACCTAAATATTAGCGTTTACGCTCGCTTTTGGCTATCTAGTCGCTAATTGCATTACGTTTTATGTAGTACTGTTCACGAACATTGCAATGTGAGTCATCAACACTAATTGCAGTTCTGAGTCGCGATAAACTTTCGACATGCACCCGACTGCGACAGGTAATCCTGTTACGCTAGAAAACTTTAAGCGAAACCTTAATGTTTGTTAATAAAACGCTGGATAAATGTGCATATATTTGTGTATTTTTTTTAAGGTAGTGAAATCCACTGTAGCCTTAAGTACAGAATAATGTAAAATTATAGAACAATTCCGAAGTGCCTATTCTCATTTAATTTATTCTTGTACTTGTCAACATTAGTTAATGTTTATATTCTTTTGCTTTTTAGTCCCTTTTATCGTTCCACTACTGGATACGTCCCCTCTCAAAATGAGAGGGTTAAGGCCATAGTCTTCCACGCTGCCCAAGTGCGGATTGGCAGACTTCACACGCCTTGGAAAACATTTTTTTTTCTGAATTCTAAGGATAAAATCGGAAGGACACTTGCAGGTTTCCTCACGATGTTTTCTTTCACTATTATAGCAAGTGACATTAAATCCCAAAACTCACATTCTGTAAAGGGGTAGGCACTAGGATTTGAACCAGGCCTCCCGGAGTGAGAGGCTGAATTTCAAACCACTATTTTTTGTATTACTCTGTTTTAATTTAAAGGGACTTTTCTCACTACTTGGCGAACAGTGAAAATTATCTTTTTGTGGACACTTTTTAAACTGGCTTGATTGTTGATAGATTTAATTGAAGTCAAACAATTCTGGCGATCTTTAATTTGACCGATTATTCAATCAATTATTACTACTCGCCAAACGCATGTTCATACCAGCGTTAAACTCGCAAAGATCAGTTTAAGACCACGATCGTACTTGGACAAAGTAATTTGAAAGAAGTCTAAAAAATACCAGTTGTTGTCCGTGAAGTTGTTCGCACGGAAGCTGAAATAATAGATTGAAAGAAAAATTCATAAGAAACTTTCTAAGTAACCTGTACTTTTCACATTGTTCAAGCTATCTCCGTATTAAATTTCATCGAATTCTGTTCAGTAGTGTTGACGTGATATCCGAACAGATAGAATTGCATCTATAATTATAGTGTTATCATCGTTTAAGCTATTTTCGTAAATCATGATAGAATAGC
>DVOY01000682.1:0-10636 GCA_018237585.1 Apyrrothrix maculosa | reverse complement strand
CTTTACATACGAAATTATTCATTTCTAATTATAGTGTGTTTTATATAAACCATTCATAGAACATAGAACATGTTTATTTTTTCATTTTTGTTAATACAATTACAACTTATTTAAAATCTGTTTTCTGCTTATTTATCATGTTTCTTCTTTGCTATACCATATCGATTGAAGGTGTTAATAATCTCAACGAAGGTATTAATGAAGTGATTCAAGCTTGTTTTATTAGCACGAATACTAATCGACGATTGCGCTAAACATTGGCTCTGTTTTCTTCATTAAGTCATTGACTCGAAATGTTTATGTTCGCGACGCGTATTTTTAGCGGCAAAGTCGTCAAGAACGCTTCTAACTACCGACCTAAATACAACAGTATGTACTTTCGGCTCATACCCAATTATAGTATATAACTGAGTCTTGTATAGTTAGCTGGGGATTTTCCTAAGTGTGTCTCTAATTGCTGCGTTTAGAACGAGACTGTGTTTCGATAAACGAGAGCAAAGCCCGCTACTTGTAAAACAAGCCGTGTTGTTTTTCAGGCTCATTAGCTTCTTCATTCCAATCTGCTGAGAGGCTGTCGTCTCGTCTTGTTATTCCGTCCGCACAATCATCTTATATTTTCTTGTATCATTCCTTACAGACTATTTCCATGTATATGACTAAATTAAGCGAAGAATCTTATCAATATACGTTCTATGAACTATGTATGAATCATGTTGCTTATTCATGACCGAGTATCTCTTCTCGTTCTCGGTTGATGGTTTGGGTAACTAATTATTTTGTTTCTCGTGGCGCTTTAATACTTGATATTTAATAACAAACTACGATTAGACTTGATACATAAAGGACGTCTTATTGTTATGTTCTGTTACGCAGCATTCATCATGGTTTCTTATGTAATATGTGTATCGTGTATTAATAATGATGAGATGTTACGTTGCATTGACGTTGTATTCACGCCCAAAGAATCATATGATGTAGATAGAGTCGAAAGTAAGCAGTTACATGATTTGTTTCCTATGAAAGTATAGTTTGAGTCTCGCTCTGTATGTCATGTCGGGCGAGCGGCAGCGCGCGCTGGCGGCGGCGCTGACGAATTTGCATTGTAAACAAGCGGCCGAGCCGCTGCACGCCTCCGTGCCTTACTTGACTAATGCTATGTCTCATGTTCGCTGCATTTACATTCATCGATCGACTGTTCGCGTCCCAACAATGAAGTTTTTCATTGCATTTTGGTGCGCGCGGATTTTGCATGCGACGACCGCCGCTTGACCTTCACGCAGCGAATGAATACTGAACCATTTTGCCGTCGTTCGTTCTCCTCGGACACGTCGACGGAACGCGAAACGTCACTTGTTGCTCGTTACAGGATAGAAAAAAATGTTCGGCGCAATCATTGCGGACTTGCAAGGAATTCGCGAGACCGGTGATTGGTTGTTGATTAATAAAAAAAGTACTTGCGGCTAGAGCGATGTCGGGCGCGCAAAACAATACGTCTAGTGATTTTATTTCCAGTCGAGTGGTCCCACCGCGTGGCGCGTGGGGGTGCACTTGTAATAAAAATGTATAACGGCGGTAGCCCCGCGCCGCCCGCGCCCGCGCTCACTAGGCCCTCTCTTTGACATCATTACAATTATTTAAGCCACCCCTGTCTCCTCCCGGCCGCACGAGACCGTAGGTTTGCTAAAGTAAATACGCCCGTATTTGCTCAGTTGAGACGGCACCGTGATTAAGAAGTTTTCATTCGAATAGCTTCTATCCATAGTAAACTCATCGTCAAGGTCCTCTTTTGTCGTAGCCAACATAACTAACTTAAAATACGCTATTAGAAGTTTCTTCAGCCGGCAACTTGATAATCGAATTGATTTTATACATAAAAAAGTAATTTTACACAACAATTACATTTGTATGTAAAACGCAGTAATTTCTCGTATAATTGTGTAATGTGGTGGGATTGTAAATTTACAGTAAGTAATGCCACCATTAGCGACGTCTCGGGGGCGCGTATGACTTTCACAATTTATCTCGTTTGCGTTCGAGCCCTCTCGTAAAGGCTGACAAAAGAACACCATAATAATCCGTTCAGCCGCGTTACGTGGGATTACGAGGGCGCAATTTGTGATGATATTTGAAATGAAGATATCCTTATCGAATTATGTTCGTACTCCTTTATATATTGGTTCGTCTACATGTATGTGAATTTTGATAGAAAAATTCAGTATTCAATGTACTTTAAAACATAGAGGGGAAATAGAATCAGTGGTATCATGAAAGCACTTTAAAAGTTTTAAATTGCAATAACGTATGTATGTATGTAATTGAGGCACGTGTCAACTGTAAGGAAATTAAATCATTCATGTTTTCGTTAGATCTGTTTGCGCTAGAAAAAAAAGGAAGTCTGGTCACATTCATGGCGTAAGCTTAGACGTTGACGTTCGTCGTTATTATTATTAGCATTGCCGCCTACGCGTGTACGTGTGGCATGCAAAGCTACCAGTCATTGCTGAAACGGTATTCGGGAATGCTGCACATTTTAATTTTATCTCGTCGTAAATTGTCAGTTGGGCCGCGGCCAAGAAGAACCGTCCGAAACACTCGTCCGGTTTCAGGAGCACGTGGGTGGGCCGCGTGTCTCTCGTACACGTAACAACAACATTGATAAAAACTTTGGAGACACTCGTGGCTATGGTAAACAATGTGCTCAACTTTGTTACGCGGTGTTTTTTTTTTGTTACAAATGTTGCGATAGCGTCGTTGAAACAGTTCTCTTCACGAAATTTCGTGATATGTAACTACTTTGAATGTTTACACTCTAGAACACCAATGTAATCACTTTCTCGTCCGCCTTGCACTGTTTTAGGCGCTGTCGTTGTCTGTAGTTGACTTGTACTTACACTCGAATTACAGATATAACTTTTATGCAAATCTTTACTTTCCAGCTGTATCAGATCTCGGACGTTAAACTTGGTATACGTCTGTGCCACGAGTATTACAAGTATTTTTCGAATCGAAAACCGACAGACAATTTTGTAATTTTTTTTTTTTGGAATTTCGGAAAATGAAAGTTTCTGTGTTAATTTTTGGATTGGACGATTTTTTATATGAAATACTTTTACACGCGTTTTACATATTGGCTCTTTTTATACATTTTTTGGGCGTTATATCAAAGTCTCTCAGCCGATAAAAATAACCTCTAAGTAAACATTGTGTTGTTCTCCATATCGCGTGGCTCCGTTTCAACAAATGTTTTTAAGGCCGGCGATACATAATTTATGAGTCCTCTCGTCTGTTCGCTAAGCTATAACTTACTGAATGTGGCCGAGGGACATTTATATTCGCATTCTCATTTTCCTGGGTCGTGATTTATCGCCGCACTAGTTTTGCCCGCGGTTGTATTGTGATCAACGGGATAGTTGGATGGCTAGTTGATGGTATAAAAAAACGTTTGGACGTCACGGGCTCCGAGCGTCACTCTGGTGGGCTGTTGACGTGTTAATACTATCGTGGCAACGCTGATACCGGTCGGGGCCGGGCGAGCGATTGTTGCTGACATGTCTTAGACTGTATCTCTGTCTCCTAGTCAATTCGTCTCCACTAATTGGTTGACGTACCGGAGCCATAAATTGCGGACATTCAGCTTCGTCACGACACGTAGCGAAACGATCTAATTGAGTTCACACATGAACAATGTTACAGAATGTATCGCGCCCGCGGCCCGTTGCAGTTGAACGCCCAACTTTGTATCTGTCCCGTCTCGTATCACCTACATTGTGTTAATTAATGTTCTTTAATTGAAGGCATTGAACATGTTTTCAAATGTCATTAACAATCTTTCACCCTGTTCTCGTTATTTCAACATCCGGTATATCGTAATCATTTTGTATGTTTTAACAGTGTAATGAGCGGAATAAGAATAAAAACAAATACGATTCAACAAAAACGTGTGAGATAATTATATTTTCGTCCAAGTAATGTAGCTGTCGCATTTTGAACGTAACGTGCATAATATTATAATGAGGAAGAAAGTAATGGTAGACACAAATAAAACGCATGTAATCCATAGTAGTTATGAAAAAAAAATTTGAAAGTAAAAGTGAATATATTAATTATCTAACAGGCCACGGACTAGTGTTACACGGTGCTGTGTACATGTATACTTACCAAAACCACAATGCAAGACATTCGAGCGAGTAACACAAAACTCGCTGCTGTATAAGTGTTTAAGGAAGTAAGCGGTATTTCATGTGCGGCTATCTGACGATCGATTACGTGCAATTGATGGCTTGGGAACAGCGTGCTATCACCCATTATTTACTTCCATGCTTCCACGATTCAAATATATCAGTTATATACATGTATGCACATACATATATATCACTGTACATCGTAACTAATGATCTGCTGACTGCTAGACAGTTGAAAATGTTTGTATTGTCTTATGTTTGGGCGGAGGATGTGGTAATCGAAATTTTCAAGTATACTTTTATGTTATCCAATGTCATTATTTTGTACTTTGATGCATTGTACGTGTTCATAGTCAAGTCAAAGTATAGTTCAAATCTACGTTCATGTTTTCGGATGCGTGCTTTTTTTGCCAGGAAGGGAGTACTCGAAAAGGCCGTTTAGATCATGGAAACGTAGGATTATTCCTATATCGTTCTAAAGGATATGTAAAAATAAATGTACAAATAAATGAAATGAAATTAGATTATAAGGTGTTTATTGTGAACACAACCACCGCCACACAAACATGCCGTCCCCCCAAAGTTATTAACACTATTGCTGACTATATTAAACTTATGTCTTCTGATATGCCCATAAATAAAGAGGTGCTATAATAAAGAGATGTGTTCATAAAAAACGATAAATTTGACGAACATAGCATTATGAATGACGAGACGGTGCACTGTTTGTCGAATGCTGTTTGGTTTACTGTTCCATGTTTGTGCAGCGTCATTGTCCCGCGCCAGCATCGCTCTCGTCGAGCTCCAGATTATCCGACAATTCGTCCCAAATTACAAGAGCACTTCATTCCACGCTTTTTGTGTTACGGAGTAGTTTGAATCTTTAAACTATGCAGTACGAAATGTCAGTTGGTTAAAATTGTTGCTAAAACATTTCGGTATACAAATAATTCTATCCACAAGGATGTCATTTTCTCGTGTCACATTAAATGTACGAGTATCTCCCTAATGTCCTGTCATGGAATTTTATGGTAAATCTTCGATATATTATTTACATGAGATGATATTGCCGTAATATACTATTTTGCCAGCGCCAAGTTCATCGACCGCGCAATTTTCATAAGCGACGTCTAAATTGCCTGAATAGTATTTTGTTCGCGTTAAAAATATCATAACAACAAGTTCGTTTCAGACAAAAATGTTTATTCACTTCTTTGTATACATAACGAATCTGTTTCTGATGCGGATGGTTTTGTTTCTCGTGGCATCTTGAGAAACTGGTGTGCCGACGAGACACAAAAATATACACCCAGTGATGACTTAAGTAACTTGAGATATTAGGTCTGCCTATTGTAAATTCATGCAATAAATTATCAAGAAATTAAATAACTAATTTGGTGTTAATTGTGCATCAAAATTCAAAAGATTAGATATTGGTAGAAGAATAAATGTAAAATACTTACTAGTGCGTCTCCAAAACTGCTCACGCACGATCTAATGTATCGAGATGCTATACTGCAAGTTGATAGTCATTGCGTCATAAATCTTTATACGCGTGCCAGCAACAACTGTAAGAAGTTACAACTCAATCAGATGAGCTATGCGCGAAACCAACGAGAGAAATAAACAAATCTTCATTGTGATACACATGTATGAGACGGTAAGAAATACGTCTACGAAAAATGCTGAAATGAAGGAAAAATTCTCTAAGGAACCTGCGTCCTTTAACAATATTAAAAAAAAAACAATCCGGCTATTTTACAGAAAAATCTTACAATTTGTCCAACAACAAGATTTCTTTTGTTATTGTTTTATTGCTTTGCACCTTTGGTGTTCAAAACACAGGAAGTAATCGATCCTTTCTACATAGTTATATTGATGTCCTTAGTTATGATATAATAAATATCATACGCATGAGTAATGGGTCCATAATTGGCGACGGGGGCTATTGGCGTAAAATGAAACACTTCGTGACATCCGTCTTCTAAGTAACTGTACTGACGCTGTTATTTAATGATGCCGTTTTGTGTGACTCTAATTCACTATGCAAAATTTATTTATAACTCATTAACTTTACTCGTTTCAACATTTTGTTGCTTAAGGCCCTTCTTTGTGAATAAGGTTTAAAATATTTGATTATATTTAGATAATTTTTGTTAATGTTTTCATATCAGACGGTGGATATGCCTCGCCAGATGTTTCAACTTTCACTTATGTTTATTACAAAATTAAAGCCTTGTATGCATCATCGGTTGATTTTTGTTATCGTGACTCATATCTTCTACATAATAGTTGGTACTAGACTTTTATGAGGCGCGCTGGTGCGGTGACAGCCACGAACGATGTTCATTGGAATTCAGCACGACATGGACCAAACTTTACCTTATCCGGCCAACTCGTAATGTCTCTATTGTTTGCCAGAATGGTTAATCCGCAAGTACTTTGTATCGCACATAATAAAGATAACGTATGGACGATATACCTTGTCTAGCTACTTTTGCATATGCATTGCAATCTTAATATTTTAAAGTGCGTCATTGTTGTATTGTTTAACTTTTCTCCTTGATATGAAAATGTTATTCACTCTCGGCATCTTGGTGATTTGCATCTATTACAACTTTATCTCGACGAAAGTTGTGCATTTGTTTTTCTTTTTTACACGATGTTCTTTATTACTGTCTAAAAAGAATTCGGAATCACAGCGCAATATTTTCATGCGTAACGGAATGTTTAAGGTGATCTTTGTCTGGACCAAAGTTATGCTTTTGTTTTTCTTGTCCTTTATAATACACGTTATGTTTTATGTTGCTGTAAAGGAATTAAGTTTCAGGGCTCTTATATATTCATCTGTTACAGAATGGTTAAGGTAATATTTAACTCGACGAAGGTATAGCTCTGGTTTTTCGTTTTTATACAGGTTATTCCTTAGGTATAAAAGAATTCAGTTTCAGGCTACTAACATTTCCATGCGTAACGGAATGTTTAAGGAGCAGTCGTTCTTTTTCACTTCTCTTTCTAAATGCCGCCTTCGATTTTGTGTCGTAGGAACTCTATAACTGTAGCGCTTTTTGGATTTTTCTGTGAATCAAGTGGTAAAGTTGTAGACGTCTGTTGCGTCAGTTCTTCGACAATTTCACGGGTGGCGTGTTTTGGCTTCTTAGTGGTGGAAAAGTGAAGTGCGAAGTTTCGGCGAGCCGCTCGGCGCGGCAGAGCGTGGCCGCGGGGTCGTCGCCTCCTCGCCGCGCCCCGCGCCTCCTATCATCGCTTTTCCTGCCTACAAATTACTACGCGACTCACATGCACTCTCATGTGCACCTTCTCTTTAGGGGAAAATTTTGCTACAATTATTGTCAACAGTATGAAACATTGCAGTACTATTCTCATTTTAAATATTAACTAAATTACTGATAAGTTTCATTTTGGTCTGCTCTTCCGGTTGGTCGAATTCGAACTAGCATCTCTCCACGATTTGCTCGGTAAACGCTTAAGTGAAATTAACAAGGGTTTAAGCCATTTATCACACTTTAAACACAAATATTTTGGTCGCAATCGTTATATTTGCTGAATATAAGCCAGTTCGATCGCGGTATCTCGAATTCTGGAGGTTTCTGCGAGCGGCACCATCTGGAGGGCGCGTTGCGCGAGCGTCGGAGGGGCGGCGCGCGGGGTGCACTGGGGCTTCGGGCGCTGCACCGCCACCGCGCGCCAGTCCTCGAGACACCGGCCGCGCGAACGGCCACCGCGACCCGCATACCGCGTCCTCCGCGCCACCCGCGCCCTCTGCGCTCAGTGCAGTGATAGCCTCCGCCGCCCGCCCTGCATCAGCGGCGTTCGCTTCTTGCGTTGCACACACATGTGAGTTTCATATAAAGTTGACTGACGGCCCCGACACACGCACACATTACGAGCCTCCCGCCGCCGGTCAAGCGGCAACTCGCCGGCCGGCATTTCATATAACCTCTGATTGTGGTGTATTTCTGAACATCAAAAAAGTGATCGGTGTCTCCAATATGTTTATGTAAATACTTATTATAATTGTGATAATAGGGTAGGTAATTTAAATATTTACTTCAAAAATGCACCACGATTGTCCCAAAAAATAAAATGCGTAATAACAAACAATAAATGTGTAAATTGTAATATGTTCAAATAGGAACGACTGTTCTGTAAAGTGGACTTACTGTTACTATTGTTATACAAGTTGTTTTAACTTTTTTACACAATGAATTACTGTTCTAACTAGCGTGATGATATAATAATTCCAGTTAGCTATAAGCACTACACCGCTTTTGGTTAGTTAAAACACTGGCGAATATTGTTCTATTCGGCGGGGAGACATTATCTGCTGGATTCTCATTATTTTAAACGTTTTAATTAGTTAATTGTAGATAAGCTAGTCAAATTCGTATTAGTCTAGAGACAATAAACATAAAAGTAAAGTGGTGGGCATGTTGAGTGGTTCTTCTTTCAATTAGACTAATTAAAACGATGGCCGGTGGGCGAAGCGCCGCGCTCACGCGAGCGCCGAGCGCGCCGCCGCCGGGGGTCTACGAACCTACACCGTGGAAATGGGATTATTGCACGATGGCCTTAAACGCTATTTTGCACTCGTTCCAGCCCGTGATGAATCGCCGACGCTCGATTTACTCACCCGGCGTCGTCAACGCGGCGAATTCCTCTCCAATGTTCGTGAACTAGATCATAATCTCGAACAAAAACTTTCCAACAATCTCACACACATATGTGTATAAATATTATCTTCCACATAATAGTAATTAGATTGTAAACACGATGGTCAATTTGGAGAGAAACTATGACTCTCAATTACGATATGAAAGCCGTGCACAGTAAAAGTTTCTAATTATAAAGTAAGATTAAACACAACATGCACTCGTTGCTAGCTGAATTAGCGGAAGGGTATTGCCGTGGCCGTAATCAACTTCATGCAACCAACTGGTGCGCATATTTTTTGGGAGTTACGATCAACATTATACCACTAAATAGTTCCCCACAAAAAAGCGATGAAACAAATCGCAATGAGAATTTAATGGAAAATGATCTTTTGTTACGGGAACATGAAAATTATAAATTTGATGTGTATTTGTTTTATGACTAACAACTGGATGTATAAATACTGTAAAGGAGTAATTCAACAGTTACGAACTTATCGGAGTTCTGTTATTCAAGACAATTACCAGTTTCGAGATTATCTGTTTTGTAATTATCTGTACAGTTAACCGACAGACTAATGAATTCTATCTTTGATAGATCGCCAGTCTTAATAGCGGCGGTTGCACAGGTTGTTGCAACGGCCCGGCCTCTATTGTGCGCACCAGACGGCCGACATGGCGGATAGATAGATGTATGTCCCATTGAAATGTCGCAAAACAAAGCGACCACCTGAGCGATGGTTGTGTTGATGTCGACTTCGCCGTAACGTGTCGCCAAATCTATGTACTTCGTCAATATATGTAACAATGTTAGCTATCATTCAGTACAATTCAAAAATGCCGTCGAGTCGTCATGAAAGTCAGTGGGGGAATCATTTGTCAAAGCATACCCACCTTGTCATTCATCTGTCCATCAATCATACTGTCTACATAACGCTTCTTTTGCATTAACGTAACATCTCGCCTGTAATCCCCGAAGAGGTAGGCCGAGGAGTGTAGTACACTCCCACGTTCATCAGTTACGTTTACAGTCTATTTATTCTTTCGCAATACAGTAGGTATATATTTTTTCTGAAATGTTCAAGTTAAACATATAGTACTTGAATTAACGTTTGTTTATAATGTTACCACGTGTGCGTCTGTTAACACAATTTCAGACCACATTGTGCGGATGACTCGTTCGACTGTTCTCAGTACGCAATATTTCAGCGGTCCTAAAAAACGATCTTACTCATCGATGAATCAAACCGCCTTCGAGTTTAATTTATTGTTGCCACTACGACTAATCTTTGCACACAATATGTATTATTCCAATTGAACGTCTCGGAAACATTTGAAAATTCCTCATGGTGTTCTATTTGCATTTTAGTGGCGCTGCTTTCATTGTTTGAGCTATCTCCTCGTTGCGATCTGACGTACTCTCGTACACTGGGATTCTTGCGAGCTAGATTCTCATGCTGGTTACCGTTGGCACCGTCATTACATGTACAGTTGCGCGAGGTATTTTCTGAAGATATTAAAGAACACAATTCGGTGAGTGACGGGCCGCGGCTTACGGGCGGCCGGCTGTCGGTTTTACGATGAGAAATCACGGCGATCCCGCTAGCCACCGCTACGGTACTTAGTTTGACTCGGCATTGCTGTTCTTTTAATGCATCCTCACTTAAAACATGCTCAATTAATCACTTGTTTCAAACTATTGGGCTATTGTTCGCGTCTGACATTTAGTTAACAGTGATTGAATTATTTTTTTCGGTCTATGAAAATCTGCGTTTTAGGTTCGAT
>DVOY01000681.1:0-10639 GCA_018237585.1 Apyrrothrix maculosa | reverse complement strand
GTTACGTTTACGTCCTAATATGGAATAGGTGGTGAGTCTACACACACACACACACAGAGATACATCGGGCACAATTCCGGTCTCCGAGCCACTACTAGAAATTCAAATTTTTAGAAAACTCCAATAACACTCGTTCCGGGATTTGTACCCAGGACCTCTCGATCGGTAGTCGCACTTGCAACTACACGACCAACGAGGCAGTCGATCACATTAGATATTCTGACAAAAAATATTTTTTGAGACTGGTCTCACTTATTCTTTATTTAACCGCCAACATCATCATCATTTACCCTTTTTGATATATTCACTTTTGAAAACAGAATATTGAGAAAAGGAATTGTTCAGAGAATGAGTAATTTTTTAAACTATCAATAAGCGGGGTAACTTACTGTATGTAACAACAGCTACATATGTATATTTTATTTAAGGCCCAAATGAATTTATTCTCGAAGTGATTAGGGTTGGAATATTATACAATTGAAAATACTAAAATTAGGAGCAAAGAAATAGTTTAATAAATCACTACCTTGAATATAGCATCTTATTAACTAAAACGTTTGTTATTTGAAGCTTTAACAATAGTGTTTATTATAAAAGGGGTAATTTACTTGCATAATACTGTTAGAAATAAACAAGCATTTCCGTTTGTGTTAAAATAATAAAAAAAATAGAAATTGTACGTGGTGTATCGTTAAAAATTCAACTTTGCAATTCAACAAACCAGAAAACTATGTCTGCTAACAATTCAGTAATTATTTCGCTGGGTCCACAATGAGACTAAGTTTATTGCCTCTGTGTATTAAGAGCAGGTACGATGGGACCGTAAGCGCAGCCACTTTACGACATTAAATTGTTTGCCAACTTTCCCGGATCTGTTAAATAACGCTTACCAGCAAATCTTTAAAAAAAGATTAATTAACGTTAAATGTATGCTATATATCGTATTTATGTGACTGAATACATGGTTTTTTTATTTTGTTTATCGTATCACTGTTATATAAGGCCAAATAGAACAAAGTATCAATTCAATCTATTGCTGCATATTTGTTAAAGGGCTGGGAATAAATTAAATGTTTGGCTAGTTGAGGACAATCCTATTTAACACAGGTGTATCAAGTACCTGAATGATTTCTTTACTGCGTTACTTTACTTTTAATGATTACTGTTTCGGTTATTGTTTACCTAAAATATATACACCCAGTGAGAAGTGCGCTACGGTAAAATAGCGATTTTACTTTTCACATGTGGCAGTTATACCAATTCTAATTTAGGGTTTTGCTTGGATGCTTATGATCGCTCTGGCAGTAATAATATCTGTTCTTAAACACTGAAATGATTCTTAATTTCGAAATGCACTTAAGGGTTTTTTACTTAAGTATTCAAGGTATAGCTTATCTTCAAAAGTTCACGCTTTAACAAAGTGAAATTTCGCTGTTATATCTGCATCAACTTAAACAGATCAAAAACATTTGCCATACAATATCAATTTATATGCAGTTCTGTTTACAATTGCGTCGAAAATCCAGACCGAAACTCATTTGACATACAATACAATTCAAACGCAGTCAATGCGGTCTCTTAACTCTCGCTAACGATCTCTCGAGGCGCTCGCCATCTCAAGTGCAGTGCGATTAGAGCGAGCGTGGGCAGTTTACGACTTGGTTTACGCAAGCACTATTATCCTCCACTTAGATTATAGTTGTCTATATCATCTTAAAAAGGAGAACTCAACCATTCCTTTCTTTTCCTTCAACCTTCCATTCATTTCCATTGTTTCTGACTTTTATAGGAATGAGATAGAACTAGAAATGAATATTACGATGAAAAAAGTATTGTCGACATATAAAAGTGATTATATGAAACAGAAACAACACATTTCATTTACAACTTTAGTATGCGTTATCTGCGAATGTGAAAGTGCTTGTAGAATCCGTCCAAAGTAACTTATTCTAAATGGAATACCTCCTAGCAATTTCGGTGGCATTCAGCTAAGTTGTGGAACTCTATATCATGAGTTGGTGGAAAATTTGGTCTCAAATGACCACAGCGAAGTATTAAACTTTAATTATTTTAAAGGTTCGGTTTATTTTTAGGAATTCCACAAAATATTATACGATTTTTTAAAATTTATGCTGTCTGCACATTTACATGTTCTATAAATTTTAAATGCATCTTATATTCAATTACCTAAAACATTGATACCATCAATATATATTTAAAATTACTGCAATGAGCACCAAAATCATGTAACACGATAATAACTCATATTCGCTAAAGAACTCGCCAGTAAATCTCAAAACATAGCAGTACTAATCGCAATGATCTACGAACGCTCTACGTAATCCGTAGCTGCTACGAGATTTCGTAGCGGTGCCTCATAAATCATAATGGCCACTCAGAGGCATAAATTCCCAAAATCTTACCTTTTATTTTCCGCGTGAAAGCACATATAAATATGCCCTGGCGCATTTTAAATCACATTTCAGTAGCGGACCACAGTACTAGCGGTACTTGTTCGCAGCCCATAAAATGCCTACACCCCATTCCCATCGAATGTAATATTCTCTTTGTTGCCAAATTGTGTCGTAAATATTCGCCCCGGGCACTCCGTTATGGCAATTACGCGGTTCTTTAAAATTTTATTAGCGAGGACACTTTTAAAATAAAAGTGCATTGAACTCGCTTGAGTTGGGAAAGCTTAAATGGAGCTTCAGCTGAATGCGTCTGGGACACAAATGCCATGATATTTCGTGTTGAGACATAAATTGAAAATGTAAATAAATTAATCTTTAGTCTTTGCAAAATTACTTTTTTAAGATGTGAAATATAATTTGATCAAATTTATTCAGGGCGCTCGTACGTCGCTTTTATTAAATTAAATTTTACTCTGTAACTTCTTGCTATAAAGTTACAGTTTGAAGGGAGTGCAGACAATGTATATTATTATCTACTATTTTTAAAGCATGATGTGATGATTTTGAGCTCTCAGTGCAAAAATATTCATACCAATTTGCACTACTGTTCTTCCATTAATTCAGATAACTATACCGATATTATTTAACGTAGCTTGCGATTTAACAGTACCACAGATGAGGGAACAGACAAACGACTAATAACTACCCCACTTTGAACCTATTATTATAATTAGCTACATCTAAGAGTACAAGTACAGACAATTTCTCATAGAATATTATCTCGCTCGATCACAAAAGGCTCTACCATCTATCAGAGAATCAATTAACGTAATGGTGGCTGTATTATCCGCATGAATTGACAAGTCTTGCTTCACTGTTAGCTCGTAACGATACGCTATGATTGATCATCCTTGGACAAAATAATTCAAACCTTTTTAATGAAAATGTCAATATCTATTTAATCAACGTTTTTTTATAGTGTAATGTATGTACATATAAAGGAGCAGTTACTGGCAATGAATGCAACCTTTGCTAAATGATTGACTGAGGATGAGTCAATACTGCACCTGTTTTCGTTTTGAGTCGTAGTGTTAGTTAATTTTTAGTCGTAATTAGTTAATTTGAGTCGTTGTAACATTATTCGATTAAAACTAAATTGTTACAAGTATCGGTGCCTAAGCACCTCACGGCATACTAATCGTGTAGCGTAAAAATATGTACATACATGACAATTTTCTGAATAACAACACAAGTGGACGTAGAAAAACGATTTCGTATTACAGTAGGCATAATAATATTGCAATAATTTAAAATAACGATAATAAATGTATTGTTTCTTGTTTTAGTATTGACTGCCACGTTGGTCGTGTTGGTTGTAAGCGCGACTGCCGCTCGAGAGGTCCTGGGTTCGAATCCCGGGTCGAGTACTACTGGATTTTCTAAAATTAGAACTTCTAGTAGTGACTCGGAGTCAGGATTTGTGCCCGGTGTATGGCAATAAACTCACCACCTATTCCATTTTGGGACACAAACGTAACTGGTGACACGTGGGAGTGTATTACACTCCTCTGCCTACCTCTTCGGAGATTACAGGCGTGATATTACATTTCTTTTGTTTCTGCCATTAAAATTAACCACAAATATATATGTAGGTTATTAATGTGGAAATAATCCTGTATGTCTTTTTGTTACATGTTCAATATAAACCAGCTGAATCGATTTAGTTAATATTTTCTATAGTAAAAGATTCACCTTTCTGAAACAACTTTTCTATTTTTTTTATTAGATCTTTGTAATCAATCCGTTCAAGAGTAAAATAACGACCGAAATATTAGAATTATTTAGATTTCCACGCGAATGAACTCGAGGGTATAAATTACTTTTTATATAAACTAAGCTTCCATTGAATTTTGACATAATTGATGTGTTCTGACATTTGTCATCCAACTCCGAAAGTACTAATTGAAATTGAATGATTTGGTAACTGTAAAATATTAAATTATAAAGAGATTAATATACGCCAGCATTTTACTGACACAATGCGTAGCAACGTTAAGCTTTTACAGTTTTGTTACTTATACTAAACAAGTTCTAAGAAGATGTAATAACTTTTGTGAAGTATTATACGTACTAGTAACACAATACACAATTGAAAGATTTTAGTCAAAGGCAAATAATAAAAAAAAATTCAGCGTAAAAAGTCACAAAATTATTATTGATTTTCACATACAGCAATAATTATTTCGTAAACATACCTTTCTCGTCATTTCAAAGTCGTTATAAGGTCATCATGTAAAGCCCGGTCATTATACTTCGCGTCGAAATGAGGAGAAAAAAAGAAACATTTATCAAGCAAATGAAAAGAGGAACCACTAGACTATAAGAGATCTTCGCCTGTGGATACAAACAGCGTCAGGGTCAATGCGTAGCCGGCTCTATAGAAGTGCTCTTTTCTGGAGAGTACTTTGCTACACTGGCCAGCGCGAGTTATTTATTATACTGTAGTAGCTACCAAAATTTTGAAAATCCATAAATTCTTACGTAGTCGTGATTTAGAATAATGTGAAGCATTATTTTCGTAAGTTTTCAGCTGCTAAGCAGCAAGCATTGTGCTGTTTTTTTTTTTCAATTTAAGACGCAACCAAATATTAACGAAGTTCAAATAGTTAATAAGAAAGAGCATATAGCCAGCCAGTTTACATCAGTAATAGTTTTGACTCAGCCACTATTAGGGAAATTTATCTCTTTTAGTGCCTCTGGTTCAACTTCCACCCAGTATACATCTCAGTATATGTAAATTCCATGTACATATATAAATAAGTATAAGTATATAATTATATTTGTGTATATGTAGTTTATTAGCCGTCAGGTTACCATAACACAAGCTCTCATGATAGTTGTTTTGGGATCAGACGGCCGTGTCTGAAGACGTGCCTAAATATTAAATACAATATTTTTAAAATTTTAAAAACAATGTTTAAACGTCGCGTAATAAAAGACACATTGGTAATCCTTTAGGATATTTTATAAGAATATGTTGTTGGCCAAATGGTTTCCTAAAAAAGTTTCTAAAAAACTAAAATGTATTTCGTTTCACTAACGAATGTCTCAGTAATTTTCAAAATAGCTGATTTTGCATCAAAGGGCCCATTATCGAACAATTATTGTATTATTCACGTCGGGTTAGAGCCTCCAAGTGCCTAATCACTTTAATTGTACCCCAGCATTGAACCCCAATAAATTTGTTAATGTATACATAGCCTCCCTAATGGGCATTTTGGAATATAATAAATTCGTAATCGTCTGTGAGGGTGCGGTCTCGGTGTTGTGTGCCTTGTATTCGCACTTCTCCACAATAAACATTGTCTTCAAATGGATCAATACAGCGACCCCGGCGAGTCTTTAGCAAGTGATATAGTCAGAAAGATACTCCCTTTGCTCATAGAGTATGGACTATTGCAAAAAATAGAGCATCAATCATAAAAGTAACAAGAGTCAGTAACAACTGTCTGGTATATTGATATAAAAAAACTATGATTGATTCAAGTATAAAAATCTCAACATTATTATAAAATATGCACTTCAAAAGGAATTTATGAATTCATTGCGCTCGCGATGTTTGTTTTAAAAATGTTATAGTGTCACTGAAATCGCTGAATATTTACAGAGAGAATTTTCAACAATTTTATACGGCTTAGTCAAAATTATTTTTATTTTTATGTAGGTTTATGGGTACAAATGTATACCAATAATTTGTAAAGAATTATTTTAGGAATTCAGTGAAAATTTGTACACAATATATAGACACACACATATATGTATGTCTATATACGTGTATACGTATACACAGAAATAAGCGCTCGATGCGCCCACGCACGCACACATACGGAAACATACAAATGCACGCACACTCGAATACACATGCTCAAGCAAACTCATACACACACACACACATTCACATCTATTTACAAACACATTTACGTATATTACTTACATCTACTTTTAATTTCGATCCTTATATACGAGTATCTCTTTTACGAACTATTGTGTTATTTTACCATATGCGCCACACTGTTGACGCTTCTCTTGACACATATTGAAAATTGTTGCGTATCTTGAATTTATTACATTCGTTGTTTCGGCCTTTTTTATTTTTAATCCTGGAAAATACTGTAATATGGCAAGTGTATAGAGATACACTACACTTCATTGCCTCGTTAGTTCTGTTATTTGTAAGCGCGACTGTCGATCAAGAGGTCCTAGGTTCAAATCCCGAGTCGGTACTTGGATATTTCTAATTTAGATTTTCTAGTAATAGCTCGTAGTCTAGATATATATCCAGTATATGGCAATAGCCTTACCATCTATTCTATAATGGGACGTAAACGTAACTGGTGAAACGTGGGAGTGTACTATACTCCTCTGTTTACCGGTTCGGGGATGACACGCGTGATGTTACGTTTTTATGTAAAACTACCAGATGTGTAGTCACCATTACAGAGATCCTGCCAACTTTGTGATCAAATAGCTAAACATTCTTAAAGTATGGATAATGATTACTGGCATCAATTCATAAGCCCAATAAGACATATGACTAAACATATATATCTTCCTGTATATTCATACGTCACATCATCCCGCTCTTATCTTACTTTACATACATTTCCATTAGTTGCCTATTTACGGAACATTAGAACATGTCCAACACAATTATCGTCTCCCGATCGTGAAACATCCCTTGTGTTGGGGCTCGAATACGGGTTCTTTATCAATTGTGTTTGTTTGACAGCTCAGAATTATTTATATTTATTACAATTGTAAGTATGAATTAAATATCAAGATAAAAGGCGGATTTGTATCAATAATATTTCAAAAAAGTACGACGAAGTTTTATATAGATAAAATTAATAGACAGTTATTATTTATACGTAACTCTCTATTCTCTGCCTACCCTGTAAGAGTACTGGCGTAAGGATATATGTATACGTATGTATGAATTTTTTCACAACATAGATTCATCATTGGCTCTCTTCATTTTAGACGTGTTTCTAGCAATTTTGAAAGGAGAAGATACGTAAAGGACATAGTACATTCATTTATGTCATAAAGAAAAAACAACAAACATGTTCTTCAACGGTTAGAAAAACGAACACTAAACATGTTACCGTCCATACATCTTTTATACCGCTATGTATTTTATCGTAATAAAGAATAAACAGTTTTATAATACTCATGGTAAAATTCGATATTCATGTCATCCACAGGATTAGACCCGAAGTGCCCTTAAGGGATTTTTGTGTACAAATAAATATTTAGACAAGGTCACAACAAATCATTTAGAAAGCTAGGTGATAAACAATGATAAACAATGAATATGTCAGCTACCATGTTGCAATGATGCTATGCAAATTGTAATAACATAACAAGACGTAACATCACGTCTGTAATTCCAGAAGAGGTAGGCAGAAGAGTAAACTTCCTCTTTTCCAGAGGGTGAGCCTATTGCCATACAAGTACATCGGTCACAAATCGAAACTCCAAGTCTCCACTAAAAATTTGAATAAGAAATCCTAATTAGAAAAATCCAATATTTGATATTTGGATACAGATGTAAAAGATATCGAATCAGTAATGTTGGTTTATGGCACCAGTGATACGCTTTCCTACTCCTTCTGCTACATACGAATTGATTCGAAGCACACAAAACCGCCGGAATAACGTGACAGGCAATGACAATCAAAATATTATCGTATAAAATAATCTAACGATATATTCTAGGCTTCAAATATTACGTGTAAGAAATTGCAATGTTTTTTTTCAAAACTACTACTTCAATATAAATCATCATATTTCCTTTCCCATATCCGGGACGCTGACGTGAGCCTTACGTAGAACCTTTTTAAACGGATATAACCAGCTTCGGAAACTGATCGCGCCCAGGTGTCGCTAACATTTTATTGAGACATAAATTTTAATCAAATATAAATTTTTAGTATTGAGATTTCGTCCCATGCGTACATGCATGCTATTATTACGATCATATATACTCAATAATATACTGTCATCACTTACAAGCATTAATAAACCTATATTTAATTCAGAATTTACTCTAAAGGTTCCTTACAAGATTAATTAATTACTAAATAAACTTAATCGTCCTGACATTATCCGCAAATAATCGAATGAACTCCAAGAACTGACTCTCATAAAAATAAGACAAATTAGATATTATTTAATGAATCATTTACAAGCTTAAATGAATTCTATGACTTCTATTCTTTGAGCGTTTTACGATAGTCGTACGAGAAAACGTAACGTAAATTATTAACGTTTCGTGAATTTTAAGTATATCATGTGTCACGTTGGATACAATCAAATATGAATGCATTATTTTAAAGAATAAAAGCCCTAAGTTACTTTTTAATGCCAATTCATTGTATTCCTAAAAGTTAATATTCTACCGGACATCTTTTAGAAAAAAAAACAACTTCTTTAACGATTTTTTTTATTTTTGTTTAATTATTCCCACGCTAATGTTGCAATGCCAAAAATCTAAATGCATCAATTATCTATTAAAGTGCGACTTTCTTAATCTTTGTATGTGTAAGCTGATGAAAGAAGGGTGCGTACAGTGGACGAAAGGGGTATTTTGGATTTATGTTGGATTTAACCTTTACGAGTATGCATGCAAACTTTGTATAAAGATTTTTATTTGAATATACTGGATTACAATTCATGTATTTTGTATCTTCAGCATGATTATTACATTTTATTTAAGATATTATTATGAATTAGGGAATTAAAATAATTCAGGATTATTTAAGACACATTATTTATTTGTATTTAATAAAAAATGGTTTCATTTTTAATACACGAATATTTTATTTTCATCCTTCGTCATTTAATAAATGTAAATGTAATAAAATAATAGAAAAACTCGAGATATTGGAATTCTTGTTTCCGGGATATTAAAGTACTTACGTGGAAACGTTTTAGGATAGGTACTACCGGTTTTGCCGGAAACGGATCGGTCATAGGTACACCCAACAATTTATTGGTTTCATACCGATCATATGGTATCCTTTGGGCTACATATAACAAGGTTAGCAATGATAATACCGTGGTTTCATTTTCAGGCCCCCACTCCAGAGATCTGCGGCTTTTAATTATGTCAATAATAATTAATAATGTTTAAAACTTAATTCGATGATGGGTAATTAAAATGTTAAAATATAAAAAATGGTGTTACATAAATCAATATAATTAGTTGGGTAATGAACTACTTTAATTTTACATTTACACGGCTATATGGATATAATATGTGGGGTATATACATTTTGCCCTATTTTTATACACATGTCATATGCTAATAAATTATTATAATTAAGATTTAAATTCTGACTATGGTTTATTTATTGTACTTATTTATTTTATTTATTTGCCCTTTAATATTGGTAACAAAGAGCGAACTTAAATCAATTGGCGTTTTCTACCAGCGATCTCGAGTGGCCGATTACAGCTTAACGCTACTGGTTCAAACAAGAGGTCCGTAGCCACTAGTGGATTGATAGAAGTTAATTTAATGTTAATTATTTTCGGCATGCATGATTTCTTTTATTAATGTCCTAAATAAGTTTATCTTTCGTGGAAATAAAGTTTTACAACGTATCTGCTTCTACCACATATGGAAATGGCATTAAATTTTTACGTCCTTTTAACTGTAAATGGTGAACGTGAAATCGATAATCGATGAGTTATGTTAGCTGAAACATAAATTAGAGTTTGCCGTATACCGATGTATGGCTTTTTAATCTTTCAAACAAACACCTCCGAGGAAATTTCTTTACTTTAGTTTATTTAAGATTGTGCAAGGGATATCTTTCGAGCACAAACCTATATATTCGCCAGGTATCTTTTTCTATACGTTTTAAGGGTTGATACTTTTAGCAGCTACTTACTTAAATAAAGAGATTTATTAGATAAAATACTATTATAATAAATTAGATAAAATACATTAGAATAATTAGATAAAATACTTTTAGCAGCTTGTATCCTTGCCCAGTTAAACCTATCCCGTTATCAGAATCATTAATCATTTCAAGAGCTAAAACGTAATAAAAGGATATGAGTTAGATATATATTAATAATATCAAATTATACATATATTATTAAACTGCCATACTTTGTCTTTCTATTAAACTTTTGAAATGATTAATGATTACAAG
>DVOY01000680.1:0-10640 GCA_018237585.1 Apyrrothrix maculosa | reverse complement strand
TTGTCGAAATAACAAGATCATTTTCAGCGCAGTTGATGTTTAATCTGTACAGGGAAACAGTATCTATATCGATATTCAAATAATACATAAAATCCCTGATGTCAGATTTCGTATAATCCATAAATACTAAACCTGTCATCATTGCCTTTCAGACAATATCAAACCAGTTCTCGTAATTACATTCTGTTACGAAATCACCCTCCATTGAAAGTTCATCAGTAGTGAAGATTTTATACGATTTTCAGCCTGAAGATGAATGAAAGGGTGCCTTTGTACGTGACAAAATGGAAAGCCTTTATCGTAAGCGCTTGCCATTAGAGCTTATTTCGCTGGCAAAATATTAAAACTGAATAACTCCCATAAAGTAGACTTTGGAAAAGGGGGACTTTTGCAGCAAGAATTCGATGTTAGAGTGTGCATTTGAACATGCATCTAATATTTTAAGCCCTTTATTTCGTAATAATACCGGTTATCAAGAATTACGGTTAAGATATATAACTCACATTAACATGACAACGAGCAAAACACTATTAAACAGCCTTAATTATATTGTGTTCCAGTTGGAAACTTTAGTAAACGGACTCCTTTAGTAAGACATATCTTCCTATTCATCTTGCTATCTATGTATTAATATGTTTACGAGATCTGCAACAGTCAGTTGATGTTTGTATCAAATTGAATTTAGTGTGATATGGACTGTAGTGGCGATTTAATATACGTGGATAGTAAAGTCGAATTCAAAAGAATCTGTCAATATACGGTATATTGACAGATTCTTCGAGTATAACTATTTGGTAATAAATCCGAACGTATGAATAATTGCCGAACATATGCAATTAACCAAAACTGTGCTTAGTACATTCCACATAATAAATCTGCGTAGTCGCAAAGTCGCCGAAACGAAAACGACCCTTAAACAATTTCAATTTCCAAGCTGCGCGAGCTCCCTCCGGATACATTAAGTCCTTGACTATCACTGAATGCTTACTTTCTACTTCGCCGTTTTATAATATTAACGTTGATCACTAACTAGGAAGTGCGTTGCTGACGTACCGGAAACGCGGTTGAGCAACATTTACTATGCCTTTATTATCACGTGGTCACATAATCACTTTCACGTTATGAACAGTGCGTTCACCGGTCTGGACTAAATCTAAAATTAATCAAAGATCTACTAGCGTCTGAAATACTGTTTCAAGTATTTGTTCACTGGAAAAACAATGAAATTCATACATAAGATTAGAACTTTTCCGTTGAATGATGAAATGGTAGAAGGTTTGAACGCTGTGTTGTTTCTATTTCATGAAAAATATCGGTAAAGGACAGGATCCTTCTTTTACCGCAGTTTTTTATTATTATATTGCGTTTGTTTGTTTATTTGTTGTATGGTTGTATAGGTACTGTACAAAGCCTTGATTTTTTTGATTAATTTTATTTTAAAAAACTACGGATTGGCAGACATCACACACCTTTTAAAAACATAGTGTGGATATTTATAACTGTGAGGCCATAGGCTCACCTCCTATTCCATGAGACGTTTAACGTATCTTGTGAAACGAAGGAGTATTATACTCCTCTGTCTACTCCTTCGGGGAAATACAGGCGTAATATTACTGTAAGGTGTGTAGGTTACGACTAAATATCTTTATCAGTATGAATAAAATGTACATGTCATATGATATTTAAACTGGCACCATAGCAGAAAGTGTTCTTGAATCGATTTGAATTGGGGGTAGTTCTGTTTAACACCGGTGGACGTAGAAGTGTTGCTATCCTTAAATACTAATTTGTAATGCCTCGTTTCTAAGTCTAACTAACGACTATGGCCTATACGAGCAAGGTCCGAACAGTACAACTCCAGCAACACGTTTTTTAGTTGCAATAAGTTGCTCCGTAAGGTCTCCAGGTAAATGCAATTAAAAATTTCAAGTTTTCAGTAAAACATATTTATTTTTGTTAATTACCATAGTATTACATTTAATTTAATACTTGCTAACGATTAATATCACACTTGATTTTTAATTAACTAAAATTTCTATAGATCTATTTGGCATCCTGTGTCTTACTATGAACTTTCATAATTAACATGGTGAGGTTAGTATTTTTATACACAACTGAATTTTATATTACAGAAACATTGTAAAGTGAAACAGTTCAGTCTTGCTACACAAATGGTTGTAAATGCATTCAAGAATTCGATCTACGATTTTATATTAATGTGGATACAAATCTCCTCAGGTACGTAACTCGTAACTACGTTTTGCAGTTTAGAAGTATTTAGAATATGTCATCCCGAAGGTAGGCTGCCAAGAACTTTTCGGGATAAAGGGCGAGAAGGATCTGGTAGCACCCGCATTAAAGTCTAAAGACGAGCTTCTGTCACGGAAAAGGTTGAGGTTCGTCATAGCCGACAAATCTGTTTTTTGGAAGAGAGGCGTTTGCGACAAACCAACGGACGCTCCGACTTTGTTACTGAAAGAAGAATACAGTAGTGAATGTAGTAAAATATAAACCACAATATATGAGTTTGTTACTGTTATTCCCCATCACTCCAAAGGGTAATATTTATCGCTGTAATAAGCTACATAAATCGCTCAATACTCAGTAGTCAAGAAACTGTAGTTACATACATATTTACATAAATTCAAAATCGTGGAAGGCTCGAAAAAATTGCACTTCATGTATTCGAGAAAAGAAAAGATAACATTTTACGTGTAAGTAAACAATGACAGCACTATAGTTTAGAGGGATACTTCTAAGATTAGCATGTATTTCAAAATCATGAGCGTCTTTAAGATATTAGCTCAACCGCTTTGACAATGGGGGGACATTCCATTGATTGATTGACATTCCGATGATAGCTCCATAACTTAAGTACTTTATACTGTTACTGAAGGCTTATAAGTCTGCTAATTGACACACCGCATTTGGTGATGATTTCAACACAATAATCTAAAGATACTTACTTGTACATATAGTCAAGACTTCCGCCATGAGTGTTGAAATTGGGAAGGTTCGGAATGCTAGGCATGTTTCTCGTGACGAAGGCGTTAGCGTTCACGTTGTGGCGATCCGTATTCAACAAATTCACTTTGCCAGCTGCAGTGAGCTGGTCTCCGAAATTCGGGATGTGCTTGCCAGTGACACTGAGCCCGTGGCCATTGCTGAGGAAGAGGGGATTTGTTCGATTAGTATAAGTCCTAAATTTTCGAAAAAATTAGGATAAACGATTATTGTAAATATCCACAACAATTACATAAAAGTAGATCAGCGGTATTGATCTAGTTATTTGTTTGATTATACATTTATATAGCGACTGCTAAAGTAATAGTATCAACATCCGGATCATAATCGTTCTGATAATGATAACTTTTATGAAAAACGTAAAAATATAACATCACGCCTGTAATTCCCGAAAAGGTGTGAAATACTCCCACGTTTCACCAGTTACGTTTACGTCCCGTTATGGAATACGTGGTGAGTCTACTGGACTTTTATAAGTATCCTCAAATAATTGAACAAAGGTGTAATACATATGTGTATAACGGTTGTACTATGTACTTTTTTTTTTAAAACACTTACATGTTATCAAGAGCCAGACCAGCGCCGGCCGCGCTAAAAGAACCCCCAGGCTTTGCTCCATTGATAGATCCAGTGGCGCTAAGCATGTTCACACCGTTACCAGCTAATGGCAATTTGGCGAAAACGTTCGCACTCCCGTCCGGGTTAGTATTTACTGCTCCGTGGACTTGACGTTTGGCCCTTGAGATGTAAATTGGATAAACAGATTCAAAGGGTTGTTCAGAGAATGCATCTTCTATATCGTCTTGTATTATTTCACTTCGGTCATCAACAAAGTTGAAAGGTATGCGGAGAGGTTCCTTGATGGTTCTGCTGTTCACCGCAACAAATACTGCTGCGAGTGTGATAATCTTCGGCAGGAACATTTTGAAATGTTTTGTAAGCTGATGTTCTAAATTCAAAAAAGTATTTCACGATGTTCCCAACACGCGTCTGTATATTTCGTATTCAGTCTCGAATGAAATCCTAAAGCATCATTTCATGTTTATATACAGCGGGACAAAAGGAAGGAAATCCCCGGCTGGGAAGATCGCAGAAACTGTACAAGAAGTGACATGAAATGTTTAATTAAATATCAGATGAGAAAACAATAGAAATTAAAAATTACAACTATTGTGTTGTAAATATATAATATTTACAGAATGATAATTTTTTATATTGGTTTAATATAACAACAAATAAATGTCTCCCTACACTATATAATAATGTACACATTCATATAAGGTGTCTGGAAGAAATCGCTACTTGGTTGCTAAGGACACCTAATGCATTCTAAGTTATGCTTAGGTAAATATAAAAATATTCCTTGTTTTCAATAAAATAGATATATTGTATGGTATTGTATTTATATATAAAATAAGTAATAAAATATATAATAAATAGGTAATAAAATAATTTAATTTTTTATTTGAAACCTTGTTTACCTAATGGCAACCTTAAGGCATTGACACTCCAGTTATTACATAATTTCGTTCATATAAATTAGTAGGGTAATGTACTGATGTATTACTAATTAAAGTTTTTGATTGAAAATTAATTTCATTTGCTAAAAGAAATATAAAAATACAATTTATATTTATTATGAGAGTGTACAACACTTCTCTGCCTATCTCTTCGGGGATTACAAGCGTGATGTGATACGTATGTTTATTATGAATGGAATTCGTGCACTATTCTGTTTATACTCTTGAAGGCCTTACAAGGAATTCTAATTTAGTCTCTTCCAGTGCCGAGTCCGATACATCATTGTAGGTCGCACAGGATTCCCCTTTTAGCCAGTGCAATGAGACGAAATATCAATTAACCTTTTAACACAAGAGATAACATAATTATGATCTGTTCTGAGAGTATTCTTGTCCATATCGCCGTTACACTGCTATACATGATAAGAAACTACACATACTACGGATTCGTCCGTTTTAATTTATTTTATTATTGGTTTTAAAACATTACACGGCAGGTCCTTACGGGATAGGCAGATAGCACCGAGTGCCAAATATCTTTATAAATAGCCATATGGCAAAATTCTTTTATAAGAGTAGCATTCGATATCTGGCCTTAAAATACTCGAAAATTAAATTATAATTGGCGTTACATATACTTTTTATATCTATTTCAACGAAAAGTCTTAATGGCAGTACCAAACAGCAGGCCTGCTGGGAGGGACCAGCATTTTCAAGGGGACACAAACAAGATTATCCATAATGAGCTGCGTTAGATATTAAACACCTAAAAAAAAAAAACGTAACATCACGCCTGTAATCCCCGAAGAGGTAGGCAGAGGAGCGTACTACACTCCCGCGTTTCACCAGTTACGTTTTGCGTCCCAATATGGAATAGGTGGTGAGTCTAATGCCATACACCTACATTTCTTATAATGTCATGACAGCGACATCTATTGAGCTATATCAGTTATATTATTGTTATTGATAGTTTATTCATTATTATTGTTAGTCGGTGCTCTCTGTCCATCTCGTAAGGAAAATGGCGTAATGATATAATGAACATAGTCAAAGGGATTACTATAGAAGAGCTTTGTTGCGCTGAAACGGCAAGCGATGGACGTATCAGTTGAGAGTGCAGACCAAGCCTCTTCATGATGACATAAAGACATAAACTATAGCCACGTTCCTGATGAATATACTTAATGTATATGTATCTACAACGAACGAACGTCGCTTCAACTATTTTCATTACCGCAGCGAATTGAGTAATTCCCTCTTATCAGTATTGTCGTTAATGAACACGTTATATTTGCGAGTGTTTGTGTTCAAATGATTCACGACTTGTTTTAAGTTATTACGGGGTATCACTTGCATGTGGTTTTATTAAATTACATTGTTGTCATGTGTTATTGTTTTCGTTTTAATGCTATCGCAATAGAAACCCGCTGTAACATATGCGGTCACAGTTAATATTTTATTGTATTATTAAATGGAAAGATACAGGACGGCTAATGTAATTTACCTCAGTTAGTGTCCGTTGTCAATAAGACTATTATTATTTACTGCCGACAGAATTACAAGGTTAAAACTTTTAGAAATAATTTCAGTTCGTAATTGTTGGTTTTAGTGCATTTAGTAATATAATGTTTAGCATCTGTACAATTCGAATTTGTTGTCAGACGCGTTGCTACTCCGGGGTACTGAAATATAAATATTTATTTCCATAACAACTGCTTGATGGTAGAAATAAGTATCGCAGTGGTGCAGCCCCGGACGAGCCGTATGCCTCTATTACTGCTTTAGCTCTGACTTCTAGCTGCAGTCAGTACCAGAGAGTCACCTAGATGTTTTTGTTACAATAAACAAAGAAAAAAATATTACGGATATCAATTGTGAATTTTAATACAATACCTAGTGAACAATCAAAATCAGTTGGTTAATTCATCGTCACATATGACAGCTGTGTCTGTTTACATTGCTTCGCGACTGTTTGCTGTGCACTGTGCAGAGTACACAGCGGCGCGGGGCGCCCCCCCGTCCGCACAGCTGTGTCTTTGTGTTTGTATTGTACGGTTGTCAAATAAAGCCGATCTATTTACAATGACTATAAGTAGTTCAACAAATAAGTGTTGTGATTCACAGATACAACAGTGCAGTTCTAGAAATTATATAGTACATTGTATCATTAAAATAATAATGCTCTCTGCGTACTCCGTGAGAGCCCTGGTAAGATGATATAACGACAATATCGAAATATATTGAATATATAAGGACAATATGACGAAAATTGATTCTAAATTAGGGCTCTCAACTATTAGCATGCTGCCATTGGCTTAAAACTCAAATAGTTAACTGTTTCAGATAGTTGGGAAAATCCATTCTTAATAAAGGAAGCTAATATTATTGGTATTGCTATAAAATAGCTCAATTCATTTACAAATAAAGGATGTACAAAAAGTTATAGTTGTATACTTAAAAGTACTAATAAATTTAAGTGGATAATAATTCGCACAAACAGTAAGTTGTCATGAAAAATAATCTTAGATATATATTAAAGGATGTCAAACAACATTTTTAATAACAAAGTGAGTAGCGATTATGTCGCTAGGTTTGTAGATTCAAAATATGTGAAATAAAACTATACACTAATTAGGTAACTCATCGAATATTTGTCATACTGTTGTTGAGTATTTGATATTAATACGTAACACTTTATGGGTTCGAATACTTTAAAGCTAACCTTGTTATTAGGCAACCGATTCCGAGTTGCATAAAGATATTTATTATTATTACTTATATTCAATTTAGACTACGGCTGCCGTTGTTCATTTATATTACGAATCATCATCACGCCTGTAATCCTCTAAGACGTAGGCAGGGGAGTGTAGTACACTCCCCCGTTTTACCAGTTACGTTTCCGACCCATCATGGGTTACATTTATGTATAGTAAAGTTTTAAATTGGTTCTACGGCATCCGAAATGGTAAACTATTTTCCAAGTGAACTGGGTGGATTATTTAAAATATGTCTCTAATCTTAACTTATTCATGAGACACTTTACTGTTACTTAATTAAACAAACAACTGGCCCGTTGGCACAGTGTTTAGCGAACCTGACTGCTGCGCCGGGGGTCGTGGGTTCGATTCCCACCCAGAATAAATATTTGTGTACAAATACTCGTTTTGTGTCTGGGTGTAAACAAAATATCTATATAAGTATATATTTCTACGAATATACCTATGCAGTTTATCGGTCGTCTGGTTACCATAACACAGGCTCTCTTGATACTTACTTTGGGATCAAATGATCTTGTGTGCCAATGTCCCAAGATATTATTATTATTTTGTGTTTTCGCTGTATCAGAAACTTTTGGAGCTTAGGAAGCGTCATGTTTATTATATTTTTAACCAAAATTATTCAATTGTTGCAATCTTTTTTGCAGATCCTACCAATGCATTAGTGAGTATTCATTCGAGATGTGACATGTTTTTTGCTCGAACATGTTCCAACACCCCTATCGCAGAGTTCGTCGATTTTCATCACTCTCCCAATTCTGGTAATGGACTCGATTAAGGCTAATTACTTTTTCGTACCAACGTAGTAACGACTAGATAAGCTACTAAATGGAGCCATTGTCAAGGTTACAGTGCGATGGCATGAAAAAATGTTCATGTCGTCGCTGAAATGATGCTAATAAGTAAGTAAGTTCCGGATGGATTAATCTCTTCAAAGAGATATGCATATTTCGCTACGCTTTTATACACCGCCCGCAATCACCAAAGCCAATACTTTGTGAACAAAGACACATAAACGCAAATTGGGAGAAAGGAATTAACAAAAAGCTGGAAACAGAGACTCAGATTTAAGGCAGGGCACACAATATATTGCTATAGATCAAACAGAGTAAAAGTGTGATTTTGCTTTCTGTAAACTGTACGGTTTGAATACGGAGATTGTCTCATCTCCGTCCTCATTTTGCGCGACCGGATGCCCCTCACGACGATGGCCTTCGAATAATTTCGAAACGAATCCCAAAAATGACTTGTTCGTCACTATATTTTTTAATTAAAGCTACGGTACATGTTGAGCGTCGAGAGTCTCATAATTTAAGAGACCAGGATTGTCTCGACTTTGTTATACCAAATCCGTATATAACATTTATGTACACATGCACTTAACAATCATAATATGTATGTAAACTTTACCTATCTGTCCATGGAAGAAAAGTATAACAATTCATTTGTACTCAATTCGTAACCGGCGCAGACATAAAGTGGGATGGGTTCGCGGATCGATTTGGATACGATCGAAAATCGAACCCAATACACGGTAGAATAGGGTGACCAGGTCGTCAAATGACTGAAGGAAACTAGTAAAGTGTTATTGAACCGAAACAACATTTTCGCTTTCTAAGAAGTTTGTCAACATAATCTTAACAAATTTAGGAGATTCAAACCGAAGTATAAATCAAACAGTGTCCTGTGTTTCCTCTATATATTACATGGTTGTTAGATGTGCATGTAACCTAAATCCATGCATTTAGGGAATGGCCCCAGAACGGACGCAACATGCTTCAATCACAAACCACACTCTAGAGAGCTGTATGTAGGCGCACGTTTCCATTGTTACTTGAGTCACGGTACGGTTTAATGATAAAAATATACGGCTATATAACATGGAGTCTCTAAGCAAGAAAATATGCAATTTATATCTATAACTATACTAGGTTAATAAAAATATAGCAGAATAAAACTCTTAAAAGGAATTAGCGTAACTCATTTTGTTTCAGTGGAAAAATCTAACATTAATACCAATATGAGTATAATGAAAAGTTAACGGTGAAACCTACTCTACTATATATACCCCTTTCTCACTGGACTTCATCGAGCGCTCACTGTAATCACTGCTAGAACACTGTTGTTTCAGGGCCGGAATAGCACTTAAATTGCTGTATTTATATGGGTGTGATTGTGGTAAATGTGTAAGCAGCAGTTCTCGTTCTTTTCTTTCTCGTTTCGTCATAAGTCCCAATTCTGTCAGCAGAGATTTAGCCGAGAGTTTATGAAGGCTTGCTGCATTTGAGATTTGGACTATTGTAAGGAACCGGATACCTGGATCTTCAGCATTGTTAAATAGCTTAGGCATTAGAATCCATAATGTTTGAAGTTTGGAGTTCCACCATTGAACTTTTCTATCGATTGGTCAGGTTATCATTACGATTATGTAACTGAACTGAATACTTTAATCTGTCATTGAATACTTGTTATAGGCAATACAGTAATAAGTAATACCATTACGCCTTTACTATTTTTATGAATTTCTTTTCATATAAAGGAATCTAATTGCATCGTTGTAACAAGTCCCGTATTGCCTTCGTAATTGGAAACAAGCTCTCTCGCAGCGAGTCAACATAATGGATGAGCATTGCATTTGGCGAGCGGCCAAATTTACTGCGCGATATGTTGCTCTGCCGATAGATACAGCTGCCGACACTGCAGATAACGCCGACCTGTTTCGGAAGGATTTCCCGGGCATTACTTGTCAATCTTATCTCGTCAACTTTTTTTGTAAATTTATCAAACTGTTTTATGGATTTACCAAATGACCATGACGGCCAGTTGGGGTAATGAATGTTTCTGACGTACTAGTTGTCCTAAATATTACTGAAGTTACTAGTAGCATTAATATCTGGATAATATATAAATAATCCCCGCAGAGATAGGCAGGTACACTGCCACGTTTCACCAGTTACGTTTACGTCCCATTATGGAATAGGTGGTGAGTCTATAGTCTTACACCGGCCACATATCCAGACTCCGAGACACTACTAGAAAAAATTAATTAGAAAAATCCCATAGTCCCGACTCAAGATTTGAACCCAGGACCAATCAGGATTGTAACCAACACGACCAACGAGGTAGTCAATGTATAAGTAACATATGTGTTGTTATTCCAGTGGACTAAGTCAGAATGCCCTTTACATATACTAACACTTAATAATGCAAGGACTTGGAAACCGTAGAAATGGCGGTGGTACATAAATTAGAAACACAGTTAATAGAATTTAATCGTTACTCTAACATTAATAAATTAAAAAGAATCATAACATACATT
>DVOY01000679.1:0-10640 GCA_018237585.1 Apyrrothrix maculosa | reverse complement strand
TCTCTATCCTTACAGACCTACCGCGCTTCTTCTATATTCATCACTCTCTTCATACATACACGCCGGTTTCGGAGACTCTTGATATAAATAACTTCAATTAAATATATTAACAAGGAAATGTACGAGCTCCTTAGCAGGCGATGTTAACAAGGATTTTTATGTACAACTGCCTGTATTAGACACTTTTTATGAGTTAAGTGAGGCGTAACGGTCGCGCTTGGCGTTTCGTTCGTACTAACATTTTTGATCGAAATGAAATTGACTAAGCAATGAACCATTTGCTTTATAATATGTTGTTTATTTTCTAGTCGATAATAATGACGTTAGCAGACGATATTCGTCTAGACTGTGGCTCGATTGACTCCATCGCTCTACCAATGGGTATTGATGGTCAGTGACTATAGTGTCATTGAACCGATGATCTTCTCTGACAAAGTTATAATGACAACGAACGAGACCGATCTCTCATCGGTCAGAGAACTGGACCGGGTTCGAGCACCCGACGCCAGCTCCACAGAGCAATGAACGCTTCAAAACACATCTCGAGATAGTGAAAACCGATCAATCAATGAATCGTTTGCTTAAAGTTTATATTCATACATATCGATAGCAGTTTTCTAGAAGCATATATTAATTTCCATTCCATGTGACATAGCAAACGACGTATCACATATTATTGTGTTAAGAGATAGTACGAGCCGATAGCGGCGTGACATGGCGCATATTTTTTTATATTTGTGTTGTGACGTCACACGCGTGCCAAACAACAAGTCATAGGCGAAAACAATCGCGAATCGTTTGTTTATATTTAAAACGACGCCGGTACAACGGTGAACCAAGTAATAATCTATATCGACACGATTTTGATGTTAATTAAGCGTATATCGAACCTTTTGATGAAAAACATGTTTTGATTTTGGTCCGCAGACGCAACACAGAAATACTTGTATAGGTATATAGTAAGAGGTGGGAGATGCATTCATCACGTCGGTTTTATATTAACATCTGTTCTTAAGTGGAATATTTTTCATCGTGCGGGCCGCCCGCTAGGGTTCAAAATCTCTCTATATTGGAATTAAAATGGCTCAGGGGTTTTTATTAAAAAAAAAACATATTAAATATATAAACAAATTTAAATAGTTGACTGCCTCGTTGGTCATGTTGGTTCCAGTGGCGACTGCCGATCGAGCGGACCTGGGTTTAAATCCCGGGTCGGGTACTATTGGATTTTTGTAACTTAGATTTTCTAGTAATGGCTCGGAATCCTCTGAATCTTCGAGGGTTACTGGCGAGTAATGTGGAGTAATAACTGAAATGTGGTGAAATATTATGTTAACTTAATGTGAAGGTATGTTTTTCTTATCGTCATTGTGAATGGGGTTTAATTAATTAATTTCATTAATATATTTGTGTAAATACGTACGAGCGAATTACAGCGAACTGAGACTTAATTTTTCTACGCATATATCTGTATTTGCAATTAAATATACTTTTGATTGGCGATAATCAAAATACAATTAGTTCTGTATTAAGAGACTGATGAATGTAATAGAGGCACATCAAGCCAGTGAGAATATAGATATTCTGCACTCAGTGCTCTCTGCCTACCCATAGGCTTGAGTTTTAGTACTGATTTGCTTGATGGAAAGCGAAGATGATACCTAAGCCTGCTGGCAACTGCTTGTTGGTACAAGTGACTACTGTCTTGACCAACCCCAAATTTCACGAACGGGAAAAAATATTTATATGTTTGAGAACACTAAAACACTCCCAAAGAAACATAATCACAAGATCGAGAGGATCCTTGTCTACTATTACCCGTGTATAAAACGAAGGTTATACTGTCAATTAAATGTACGCGGGCCGGTGGAGCAGAGAGCCATTGTAATTTCCATAATTGTAGAGAGATTAACATTTTTGCAAACTGCCTAATGAAACATCGTCGCATCACCGCCCGCCTGACTAACGCGTTGATGACGTCACGAGGATCATTACCTCATGTGTCATCAGACAAATTATCATCTAGATAACACCGGGGTTCCTTATAGCGATCTTAGTTTTTGCTCGTCGCTCTGTTTACTTAGTGGTAAATGGATGAAAATATTGTTTTCTTGGTCTGTGCCTATAGCATTAGCAAGGGTACCTTTGTATGTTCTTAAAATAAATAACTGACTATATAATAATACAATTAGACGGCCTGATCAACGTCACGGGCAACCATTGGATCTTTACCGTTTACCGTTACAACGTTAACGTTCCACAGCTGCACTTAGGCCTTTCCCAACGTGTGGCACAACACTCGGTCCGCCGCAGATCTCATCCAGCCGCTACCACAATGCTACTTAAAACCATCAGTCCAACAGGTTGGATGGCGTTCCACACTTGCCAGTTCGTGGTAACGATTCCAGAACTCGTCTGCCTCAACGTACGTTCTGCGACATATGTATGTGACCGGCCCACTGCCGCTTCAACGTGCTAAAATGCTTACGAGAGGTTAATTAATGTACTGCAGTGGTTGTCTGTGGAGAAAAAGTTCAGTGAAGAGGGCACCGGATACCAAATATTCCTGTTCTTACAGAGCCGACGAGCTTCTTCTGCATCCATCGCTCCTTTCATACACGCACGTCGTTCTCGGCGCCGATCAGAACCCCTCCAACAGACTAATAATTTCATTGTATGTAATCCGTCGGTCAACTACGTGGTACACCATATCAATCGCCCTATCAGCGAACTCGCGGTCTATCGCGCTAATCTCGCATCCTGTACTAATGAATTAATCTTTGGCATGCCCTAATCTCGTCAATCCGCGCGCCTATTGATGCGCGGCGAGCTGATTCGTGTTGAGCCTTTTGATTCATCCTCCATATCGCGTATAGCGTCATTAGTATTTTGAATGCCTTACTATTATTATTATCATTGTATTCTTTATATGAGCTCTGTTTGTTCATTGCCAGTACTGTTCCAACGAAACCTTTAATTTGACTATGTATAAAAGCTATGAGATGTGTTTGAAAAAAAAACTTTAATGCTTGTTACTCCCTTCATAAATGTAATTTCACATGTCATGGACCTAATGGTAATTATGCTTGTTATGTGGTCTCTAGAAATAACAATATGTTAAACACCCGTATAAACATTGCATGTATTGATTTTTTTGATGTTGTTGCCTGATACAATGAGAGCAATGTATACAAAATGTATGCGTAATACAAAATTCCAATGAAGTGTGGCTTCAGGTAATCTACTTAGCGTTAACGACGTCGCAGCGGCTAGCTACTGTGCTCGGTGCGTTAAAGTTGGCGCGTTAAAATGTAATTTAACGCCTTTGCTTTGTTTGTGCTTCATGGTGTTCTTATATGTTCGTGCCCTTATAAACCGACGCGTGCCAAATCCAACTAAAACTGGCTAATATCTGAATAAACTAGATTATAGCAATTATTTTTTTTTGTTTGTTTTTTAACAATTTAAGAATAGCAGTCGATTCAATTTGCCCGGTTTTAATTAAATATTTCGCCTAGTCTTCATTAAACCGCTAATGGAATTAAATACTTAGTTTATTTAATTAAACCGTGGCGTATCAAATGAAAGATTTGTTTGGGTTGTTTCCCTCCTCTTTACCGACAAGCGTCAGAGCAACGACGAGTAACGTCGAAATTTTCGAACGAAATTAACGATTGCACGGCCATCTAATACCAAAGTAGGAAGAACTGTGGTGAATAAAGAGCTAGTAAAAGTCGTTAAAACGTAACATCACGCTTGCATTCCCCGAAGAGGTAGGCAGAGGAGTGTAGCGCACTCCCACGTTTCACCAGATACGTTTACGTCCCAATGTGGAATAGGTGGTGAGAATACTAACATACACCGGTCACAAATACAGTCTCCGAGTGACTACTAGAAATTTCTTCTAAAAAATATAAGTTAGAAAAATCCTATTGAACCCAGGACCGGTTGTCACGCTTGCAACTAACACAAGCAACGAGGCAATCAAAAACATTTTTTGACTAGTATGTATAATACATTTTTTTTTATACCTAATCACAAAAACAATTTCACACCTAAACATATGTCTAACACACGTGTACATCATAAATACTTATCCTGAGTGGGAATTAAACCCACAGCTTCCGTTCGGAAATCAGTCACTAACTACTGGACTAACAGATCCGCCGTACACGTCGTTGTAATAAAAGCAGTGTCTTGATTTAACTCACCAGTCTTGAAACGAAATCTAATAAAATTGTAGACAAAGGAAGCGATTGGTGATGACGTTTTTCCTGTTTTGATAAATTGTTTCTCCGAAATTATTTCTGTTGTTTTATAATTCAGACGACTTTTTTGTGGCCTGACCCTTATAACAATCTAGATATATAAGATAGGATTTAAATTGTCCTTTAGTCTGTCACAGACATGTATTACACGTCCAAATCACAATGTTTTCACACTCTCTGGTAGGTCTAAAGGTGCTCTTAAATTGTTAAAAGTGTAGTGTTAATGTGGGCAGGTATAGGTTTGCGTGTTTGTATCCATGCGTATAATAAAAAGTAAAAAAACATGGGAAAAATCGTATATTGCTACTAATTAGTTGCGTTTTATTCGATTTTAATGTCAATTATAATTATTATAATCGATTTTAAAATAGAATAAAAAGTTTCAATGGGCTATTAAAACGAATTATAAGTGATCAATAAATAATTATGTATACTATTCTTTTATGTATGCAAATCGAGTTGTATAGAAAATGTTTAACTGGGTTTTTTTAAGATCACGTTTGATCATGTTTGTCCCACGTGTATATTCGGTTATTGAACTCTTTACGCGCAACCTCAAATTGTTTCAATAACATTTATGGTTTTAAAAACAGTTGAAGAAGAGTGGTAGTCTCCGAGCCTAGAAGTTTAAACTCTTAATGCTTACTAATCATTATTTCCATTGCTACGCCCTGACATTGTTCATACGGATACAAAAAAAGAAGCTCGTTAGGTCTATAATTATAGATATATTTGGCACTCTGCCTACCTCCTTAGATGTAACGTGATGATACGAGTAAAAACTTATTTACCTCAGCAATCTATTCATTTTTAAGGCTCTAAAATAACCACACAGGTTGAGTAAATAGCGCTCGACCCCTATGATTCTGTTATGATTGTCAATCACTCGAGTTCGATTGGGTACGAAATTGTTGATCAAACTAACAATTAGAGTGATATTCAATTATAAACGTATTTGCATTGCATATCAATGCATTATGCATGCGGCTGGTCCAGCTTGATTATGAGAAATACGATGCTGTGGGGTGAGGAATTAACTCCTCAACTCTATTATAAACCTTATGTTTATAGACGCAACCTTTACATGGGACAGTACCATCCTATTGTCCTAATTTTTAATGTCCTGTTTGTAGTCCATTCCAGACCTGCCCCGACGTCATTAGCCACTTGTGACGTTCACTTTATCGTTTGCTACTCTATTAACCATAAAAAGAGTAAAATTCTTGTGTAAGTGTCGTATTAGTTGCGAGGAATATTCTAATTTTACTCCCGTATGACCTTGCGGAAAAAAGCTTTTCATATAGAAATTTATTTCTCATCTCAATCTTGATATTAAATATACTTCAAATTCTGCGTCACAAAGGACTGAGAACTGCGTACCGCGTCTAACATAATGATATGCAAAGAAGTGTAGTACTGACGTAAACGTGACCAGACGCCTGATATCCCCGAAGAGGTAAGTAGACTTATATTTTATCAATTATGTCCAGCAATAGAATAGAAGGTGAGCCTACTGCGGAACACGCGCAGGCCACAGATACAGACCCCGATCCACTACTGAGAATTTAAATTTAGAAAAGGTGCGATCCCCGTCAGCGGCTTGCATTACTTAACGAATTAAATTCAAGACGTTTTTAAAGCACAATTTACACAGAAATATGTTTGATTTATTATTGACATTAAAATATAAACATATATATACCATGCGTTTTATAGCAGATGAGGTAATTAAAAACAAGAAAAAACAAACGAGTGCGTCGACCTTGAGACGCACGGATGGAGTTTTAACTCTGAGTTGTCAATTTATATGAATTAAACACAACGAGGTGAATTCATTAATTTTCTTTTAAAAAATAATAAAAACCAGTAATGTGTTGCAATTGTATTTTTTGAGAAAATGATGATTCACTTTCTTTAGCACGAGCGTACTTCAGACCAGTTTATCATTTTTCTGTCTTTCTATAGCGCAACGTTGCATGCCTATGTTCAGATTGGTGAGGGTACGGAAAAACGTTAGCTCATAGCTCGAGCTCAACATCCTATTCCGGTGCGCGTCGTACAATATGACAAGAAACGAATTAAAACTCCAAAAATGTTATTATTTATAAGTAAAACTTTAAACGGTCTTAATGTTACAACCAACTACGTCATTGAAATAACCTCTAGATTCATCAAAATAAAAGAATAATTTCGATTGAAGGAGGACGAACAAAGTAAAGTTACAAATTGGCGAAGTCGGGGTTCTCTACAGATTGATAAAAGTTTACTTACTCAATTGTAGTCTGAGAACGATTTTTTCATTGCCAAACCCACACACACAGATGTCCTCCTAACGTAACGGATGGTGTGCGTTGATTGAGACAGCCGAATACTGCCTTTGTCTGCTCTCTTCAGGACCACGTGACCGTCGCAACTAATATCAGGCGCGTATGTCCTGGTTATTTTGTCTTGTGAATTGTGTTTGAAATAGTTGTATGGCGCATGAATCAGTAAAAGAGGAGTCGTCACGAAAGGAGCAAATAAAGCTTTCCGTTAAAATCGGCTACGCATTGACAACTTTTCGATCGATCGATTTAAAAATGTGAATATCGGTATAGAGAGTATGTATATCGGTCAGATCGATAAATCACTTGCCGTTATTAGTGTGCTCCGCCGCGCACGATATCTCCGCGACGCCATATACTGAACCATCGCCCGCTTTGAACTATGGCTCCTTATAAAAGCCACAATGCGATACGGAATACGCTCAGAAAATTCATTTTCCTTGGTATTACCACATTTATTGGTAGGTAAGAAAAAATGAGGAAACATACAAAAAAATGATTTTATAATAATTCATCCGTTTAAGTATTCGTGAAATCAATTAATAGTAGGATATTATTAAATTGTTGTGGCTATTAACAAGGAGTTATAATATTGAGCGTTGAAAAATTGTCAAGAAATAAATGTAGTTCAACATATCGTTGGCCAGATTGTCAATATTGCTTGATGTGCAAATGTATATAAATGACAAACAATAATAAGAAAACTATTATAATAAAAGTATATAATACTTTTCTTAATTTAATACACACGAAAAGCATTATATTTAAGAATATATGTATAATCCCTGTTATTGTTTGTTAAAGAAAGAAAAGAATGTGAGAAGAGAGAAGAGAATCCCTTTTTAAGAAAAAAAAGATTCGTTTATGCTGAAGTGTTAATGGACACTATATTTCATACGATCCCATATTAGTGCATTCCGTAAGGTAAAATGAAGTGCCTCAAATTTTTTAGATACTAATAAATATTAGGAAGCGGTTACGCCTAGTTTATTGGACCGTATGTTTTCGCAAAATCTCTTTCGAACAAGGGTTGATTTATATGACTTGAAGAGGCGCGAATATATGAAATCATTTATCATCATTTTCTCAAGTCGTGTGGAATGCAAAGCGGGGACCATTAGCCCTTGAATGAGGTTTGCTGTTAACTGTGAATTTGTGTAATTGATTACTGTTGGAATCTAGATTTTATTTCATATTATGTGCAATTTTGGCAGCATTCAAATCACAAGAGCAAAGTTCCTGAATGTAGTTACACAAATCACATTGGGTTTTTATTATTTTTCGTTTGGTATCCAGTCGTGTCCTTTATATTTACAAATTTAGCAATATTTTTCCATTCCACCACCCTCTCACAGTTCACCTGTCGACGATATTAAAAAAAGAAAATACAGCAACAAATCTGTTTAACACCACACATTGAGAATGGTCACACAACGGATAAATAACGTCTTCTGGCATTTTATGATATCTAAGTGTAAAGTAGTTACTCGATTTACATTTAGAACTTTCTCGCCAAATATCGAGAGACACAGGTCTATTAGGCGAACAAAAAAAAGCTATTCAAGCCATCATGTGCCAATGACCGCGGCTTATATTAGGCGTTTCGCAAAACAATAACAATATTTAACCTTAATAGGCAGCGGAAAAGACCAATTTCGAAATGAGACCGGCGAGGCGCGCTGCCGATGTGAGAAAAATGCAAATAGCCATAACAACGGTACTAGTAACGAGAACAATTAGGACTGTGAACTAACGGTGAGTCGCACGTGCGATTGGTTCACGCGATGCTGCTAACTGTCGTACGTTTCAGAGCGATTTGTGAAATATTTCAGAAGTACCGTTCGCGTACCTCTTGTTCGTCTTCTTCGTTTTCATGATCCTAAGAATTTTCTTTTCATCCTCTCTACCATGACGGGACGTATAGCGTAATTGGTGAAACGTGGAAGTCTATTATATTCTTATGTCTACCCCTTGATGTTATGTTAAGTAATTACTTTAGCACTTATTCTTTAAAATATTACCTTCTATGACAATTGTAGATTATAAACGTTTCCCAGTCAGAATTGCTATCGTGAGACAGCATTCGTTAAACTTGGGCGGAGGCCTTCAGTCCGTCTTTATAACATCCGGCTCGCGGCCTTTAAGCCGTATTTACACCGATTCGTTTTCAGCCAATGTGGTGGAGTAAACACGCGTAGTCATAACTCAACAGTTGCATTTTCACTATTATATCTTTTGTCTTTTTTTAGCTTTACACATGATTGATAAGTGTTTTAGACGCGATAGAAAAGTAAATGATATTCGATGACGAGATAACAACGAACAGGTGATAGCAATGCTCGCCTTGAATCTCTTATCGCAGTCAGAAAAACATTCAGACAAAAGTGAATACGCATTTTCCAGACAAATTTGCTACATCTCGCGTAGGTCCTGTCTCACTTGCTTTCAAATGAGATTGTACTTAAACGCGAACCAATTGGTATTATAAAAAGATCCGATTATTAGTATGTGCATCATAAAATTACAAACGGATCGTGCATAAGCTCCGCAGTTCACTTGTTGCGTAAACAGGTCGGTGCAATATTGTTTCAATTTCGCAACCTCGTTAAAGATTATACAATAGAGCCTTCTTAATTGCGAATTGAGGATAATTTAAAACGATTCTAATTATCGTGATAGTAAAAATATTATTTAAATATGATACTAATTATACTTAGAATACATCGCTCAGTACCCTCCTTTTTAATACGGTATATAATTTGTTATAGCTGTTAGACTACTTGTGACTTCATTTGTTTGTTTTTCGTAATCTCCAAAGTGCTCTACTTACGATACCAACGGATGGATTAATTGTATGTGACCGCTGATAAAATAATAACACAGACGCAGGAAGAGTCATTGTTTTTTATAGATAGATATAAGTTGAGATAAAGATATGCTGAATTTGTTACTACGTACGTATGTTTGTACAAGTTAGTTAGTCGAAAGTATGGTCACGCAACTTTATTAGTTTGTAACTGAACATTGAACTGAGCTAATTGACATGATGTTTGGTGCTTCTCTTCACACTGCAACATGTTGCAACTTGTTTTTTATCAATATTTTTGTAAAAATGTGTATATTTTGCCTTGTTGGTCGTCTTGGTTGCAAGCGCGACTACCGATCGAAAGTATCTGGGTTCAAATCCCGGGTCGGGTACTATTGGATTTTTCTAATTTAGATTTTCAAGTAGAAATTTCTAGTGATTCGGAATCTGGATTTGTGACCGGATAGCAATAGACTCACCACCTATTCCATAATGGCATGTAACTGGTGAAACGTGGTAATGTACACTCCTTTGTCCACTTCTTCGGTGATTACAGTCGTGATGTTACGTTTATTTTTATAAAAATGTTGTTCATATTCGGGACATGTTCATTTGTTATTTGCATTACTACAAGGTGATTTAATTCAGAAGGCGAGTGTGATGGGGAGAATCGAAAGATACTTAAGTCTCTTCAATCCATAAAGACCAGGTCAAGAAGTATTAACTAGTAATTGACGAGTACGCGGGCTGACGTTGATGAATGTAAAAGAGGCGATAGGAGTTTTTTTGTATGCGTAACCAGTGCAAATCCTTTATACGTGTCTGCCCCTGTAGAGTATAGGAGTGCCTATTTATATATTTTTAATAACTATTTGTATATTGACATTATAATATACGTACAAGTACGTAATCTGCTTTATTATTTTAATTTTATGCATTTATATTTAATTATGGAGCAATAAACGTACGTACAATATTTTTATTTTTGAAACAATTATGACATTGAAATTACAACGAATTTTGTAATTGTTCCGCCAAATGTCCATCGTGTCTATCAAGTACCTACGCAACAATAGAGGTAGGGACCCCAAAAAAATTTCACCGGCTTAATACATGTTTATAGATTATAGACATATTTTTTTATATCGTGAGACATCTCCACACTCGGCCGGCTGATCCCAAAGTAAGCATCAAGAGAGCTTGTGTTATGGTAACCAGTCGGCTGATAAACTACATATATAC
>DVOY01000678.1:0-10641 GCA_018237585.1 Apyrrothrix maculosa | reverse complement strand
ATCGAAATCGGTTCGAATCTAAATAAATAAATCTCTCGATAAGGCACTGACGGTCGTGAAAATTATATAATCATATATGCAATAATTTTTTTTTCCTTACATTAACTAAGAATTACAGAGACGCACGTGCGGTGAATGTCTTTCATAATACATTAATTGGATATTAAGTAAAAGAATTTAATGCAACATTCTTCGATATTATTGCTTATATTTTCAAATTAAATACACCCTTGTTAGTTCTATTCATTAATGTGAGTAATTAAAAAAAGGGAAAAGATCCGATTCGACAATAATCTTTCTCTTTGCGTAAACCATAAACACCCTGAATGCTTAAATTAAAAGAACAAAAACAATAATAATGTACGAGAATACTTTAAATACATCAAATAACTTGAAATATAGAATCTAAATCAAAAAATATAAAGTTAAGAAAACATTTATGATTAATATTATTGATTTCGTCACCTTACAATATAACTAAAACTACAATATATGCTAATAAAAGGCATGCAAATTCTTTTTGGTATTTTTTAAATTTTTTTTTATAAAAGCTACACACACACCTACCTCTACATATACATCCATTGTTTTCTTGCCCCCTTAAAATAATATCAAACTTACGTGTAATCGTTATCTGTAAATCCATTAAATATTATTAACAAATTAAAAAAAGAAAAATAACGCTCAACTTAACTATCTGAGGTGGTTTAATGCAGGTTGTATTAAGTATTTCATACCTATTGCGAATAAAAAAAATGTCTTATCGTCCATTTTTATTTACTATTACAAAGCAGTTTTATAGTACACATTAAGTAATATGTTAATCTTTATGTACACAGAAATAATTAATATAAAATAAAAAAAGGTATCACAAATAGCTAGTTTTACATGGCTGCCACTATCAAATTACAACCAATACGGGATCAAAATATTAAAGAGAAAAAACTTTAATTCTATCAACCTATCACTAATATTCTGTCCCGACTCGCGCTTCCCCTATATGTACAGACTTAGAGGTAAGTCGAAACTGAAATGTATAAAACGGTCGAGAGGACCTTGATTATTTGGTTACAAATGCGCCTTATTGTAAGCGAACAAGCGGAAACACGCACACACAAACACACATCCATGCGCACACGCATCCAATGTGGAGTGTTCCTTGTAGGCTTTAATAATAATAATAACGTTTAAATACAACAAACTATATCTATGACAGAAAATACAATATGATATAAATAATATACACATATATTAAGCAATAAATCAGTATATATATACATATACACATACATATACATATACACATACATATAGCAATACATATACATTTAGACAGAAATGACTTCTGGGGTCTCAATTGCTATCAATCAAACGTATGCTCTTGTTTTACGACTATTGAGCAAATTAAACAGACTTTTAAAACATAATATATGGCGTATCTATTAGTATGCCAAATCGTAAATATTTTATACTATACTATGATATAGGGGAATGTAAGCCGCGTGGTATCATATGCGCATCACAAATTCCAAACACAGCTTCCAACTATTTGCCCCCCCCCCCCCTATCTTCCCCACCCTTCGCACTACCCCCCTTCACCTCCCCTCCCACTACCCCCTTCACCTCCCTTCCCACTACCACCTACCCCGACCCTACCGCGACTCAGCAACATCCCAACTCTAGCCTTTAGCATCCCACGTGAGAATTGAGTAGCCGCTACAATTTTTAAGCATCTCTCGTACAAAGTTACACTCTCATAAGTGTTACATGAAAGATAAAAAAAACACTGTTTTAATATGAATTTGATGATAATTAGATATTTTATAGCCGTAATACAGGAGCAAGTAACGATATGACACAAATTCAGTGCTTGTTTGACGTTTTCAAGGCCGTAGAGAGAAAAAAATACAGTCGATAATGAAGTTTTCAAGTACCCACAATTATTGAAAAATAATATTGTCTTTCACACTAACCAACAATGCCCGGACAGTAATAACTTTAGATTGTATTTATTAGTATTTATAGTTTAATCCTATTCTAAGTGTGCGTATTTCAACTATTAATACATATAAATATAAAGTGATATATATATTACATGGTCATACTGGTCACCAAGAATGCGAGTAGAAAAAAAAAGCAGATACAAAACCCCACTCATAAAAAACTTAGATATAACGATAAAAACATAATAACCTAAGGCGGATTGCCGACGAATAAACGCGAAAAATATAGACTGTTCCTCGAAAAACAAAAAAAATAACAATACCAAGCGAGCTAACCTAAATAACACAACGACTATTATCCACGCTGTAAATTATAGCATTATAAAAATAATAGAAAAAATTAAAAACTAATCATTAATAAACTAATAATTGAACGCAGGAAGTACGATGCAACGAAAAATCGAAGTTATATTAAGATTGCACGTTTGCCCACAAACGAGATGTTGACAACTGAAAATATACATATATATTATTTATACATACAATATATATATGTATTTAGTAACATATGTATAATAGGCACGGTAGGAATGCAAAATCTCTAGAAATATTACTATGACAAAATTATTATAATATGAAAATATTTTATTATTTTCACTCAATAAAAAAACATAATCAATTTAAAAAACAAAATAAATTCATAACCCTAATTATATAAACGAACCTATACCTAACAAATCTTATGGAATAACTATATTTGGAAAAACTATAAAAAATACACTTATCGATTTTAACAAAAACGAATTAGAATTCTCCAAAGTTAAAACTAAATACATTTTTTTAAACAAAAACTTCAAAACGTACAAGTAATTAAATGTCAATAAATATAAGAAAATTATTTAAAAATGGAAGACGTATTAACTGGCCCTATAATATATTTCGTTATAATAAAGTAATTTATTTTTGCTTTGATAATAATACGTGAATTCGAAAAGACAATTATCTTGGTAATAACAATATGTACATGTTACATACATTAAAGTCTAACTTTTTTTACTGGAACCCAGACATTCAAGTCTTGTAGTCTCCACTGAAATACGTAAGGTAGTAAAAACCACAAGACAGTCGGACCCGAGAGTTGTCTTTATATATAATACATACAGAAGCTAAATATACATGATATCCAAAAAACTATAACACTGCATAATTGTATTTCGTAACAGATTTAGTGTTAAACAGTTAGATACTATATGTATATAGGTACTATATGTACACGGGATACCTACATAGACGTATTAATAGCATTCAAGCAAAATATATATATATAAGCAGCACATTATGACATAGTTTTATATATTACAAGTGTTCATCTGTCATTTCTAAAAGCATGAGATCTTAATCCTGTGGCCCATTGACCCTCGAAAATCTACAATTATTATTTACTTACACCGCTATAATACGATTAAATATAAAATCTCTTAACCTACGCCGTACTAATTCAACACATTCGTTTTTTCTTGTATAACCTGTGCACGACAACTTGACGCCTGAAAGTGATGACGTCACAGCGGCGGGTTTTGACAGCGCGAATGAAAACCAATTATCAGATCTTTTAGCAGACTCTTAAGAGATTGTTAGCAACAGTACAGTCTATTTCAATTGAAAAAGAACGCTATTTCATCATGAGAAAGATAGTATGTATGTATTAACGAGCAAGTCTCAAGTTATTGCGCCCTGGTTATACACACACACACACACACGCACACACACACGCACACACACACGCGCACACACACACACACACACACACACGCACACACACACACACACACGCACACACACACACACAGGCACGCTCGACGCACACATCTATAAAATTAAGCAATTCTTTATCTATGTACCGATTATTGAGGGAAACAAATGAATACATAATTATATACAGTTCGTGGTTTTGCGGCGGTACTTTGATGGTTCAAGCTGATTTAAGTTTCATTGTAATTTAATCAATACATTTAGATGTTTCTCGGTGGTACAAGGTGTTTCCCAATACAAATTATCATGAGGTCACTTTTATTCCTGCTCCGCTTGTAGTCACCGGAGAAAAGTACTAATATGTTTTAATCGAACCACCAAAGTTAATTATTAACAGAATTACTATCTCGTTTGAAACGAAACTGACAGTTTTAGTTAAAATACCCACAAATACATATACATATGTATATCGTATGCGCATATCTGTACAACGCTACGAATATAGTTTAATTATACTACGTTAATTGTTCTTTAATCTGCGCTTATTTATTTGTAATACAATGTACACTTATATCTAAATTGTACAAAACAATATTTGATTGAATGGAACTCGAAAAAAAGATCAAAAAAGAAAAAACTCAAAAAAAATACGCGTCTTCTATAAATTGTATATTCTATATATTCTAAAAATATAGTATAATCCGAAACAAACAAAAAAAATTAATCATCACTTTATAATAGCATCCTTAAAAATTTAAAATCACAAAACATACATGTTGCACAAACATAACATAACACAATAAAAAAAATAAAAAATCTTAACAAATACATCTTAATTAAAAGTACATGCTTAAAAATTTACACAAGTTCCTAGTTCTACGCTGACCTGCTGTGACTTAAACATGCCATGACACTGAAGCTGCTACCATACATCAACATTTTAGAATGTCAAACGACACCGACAAAGTGTGTGAAAGAGAGAGAGAGAGAAGATATTACAAGAAGAAGAAAAAACAGGTCATTGGCACGAATACGTCACAACAATGTTGCCAGTGTACCTAACAACAAAAGAAACTATATTTTTATCACCAGTTGACGAGAATACCATCTTACATGGGCTAATTGATAATAATACTAATTATTAGAAACGAAAATGTTTACATAATATCACATCATTTTTATACATCCAAAAAACAAAACAGATCCAAACTCGCCTTGATTTCGTGTCGACGTCATTAGGAAAATATTACTGAACAATGTTAAATGTACAGACAAGATACAGATAGCAGGCGCAGGCGCAGGTGCTTTATGCCCGCCCTGTAGGAAACTTGGCGTATATAACAATAATAATAAATATCAATGTAGCGATAACTGAACTGTGCCAGACATTAAAACTCCATAAAAACGCGGGTAGAGAAAGTTGCCAATTAAAAGGGTTTTTGTGCACCGTACTTTCACTGTTGAACCACGTGCATTCCACACATTAACTATGTGTATCGCTCTGCTGTAATTCACGTAACAGATTGCATATTCATTGCGAGTGAAGTGACATTACAAAGAAAGTTATCGCAATAAAACCTAACCAAAGTATACCAAAAATCCCTATGGAAGTTAATTTATTTCAAATGCAAACAAAAATTGATAAACGAATTTATAAGACACATCTCTTAGTTATGAAAAATAGTATGCTTACTTAAAGCATAACTGAAAAATATTTCACATTATTGTATAAACAAAACGCGTGAATCAAGAATAAAAAAAGTCTGGTGAAGATACGAAATTCCATACATAAATCGTAGAGTTAATATTTATTTGATATCTGTTATATGCACTTAATGGATCTTCATAATCTGAACTTTAAAATTTGTCTGTCTTAGGATTAACAGGATTGCGTGAATGGAACCAGCGTTAAATGAAGAGGGGAGTTTTTCATAGGGAACTTTAAGACAGGGAATTCAATTTGAACAAAATGTATTTCCTCGTAGCCTAGATGATCATGATACTGGAATTGCAGGGCCTGGGTGTAGCACAATACGAAAATAAATTTTGCAGACTTGGGTAAGGATGAGATATTTGGCACTCGGTCCTCTTTGCACACCCTGTAAGCGACTTGGCGTGATGACATAATAAACATAATAATTACGCAACACGGGGACTAAGGGGGCTTGGTGAACCAGAAAATGGCCAAGCCGTAGTGTACCACCGCGTGACTTGTTAACACGAGCGAGAACACAATTAATGATCCAATTCATTTGTACTATCGTATTCACACGATCTCTACCGCGCTTTTATGGAAGCAACATGCTTTGAAATTACTATCTATGTAATGAATTTTTTTACATTTAACACATTGCAAACGTAAAATACTATCAATTATTTTAAGATGTATACTGAATATACTGATAGATACGGTTAATTGTTCGAAAATCAGCGATATATACAGAGCATAGTGTGAAGATTGCCGATGGATAAGGTGCGTTATTCGAAGATCAACGATACGTTCAGTTCATTATTCGAAAATGTACAATAGGTACAGTAAAATATTCGAAGATAAACATAGTACACTATTCAAAGATGTACGATAGATATTCGAAAATCGACGATATATACAGGGCATAATACGAAGGTCGACGATATATACAGGGCATAATACGAAGATCAACGACATATACAAGATATTATTTAAAGACTGAAGATACACACAGAGCATTCGAAGTTGTACGATTGCTACAATACATTGTTTGAATATCAACGATATATACAGGGGATGAGTCGAAGATCAACGATATATACAGGGCATAATAAGAAGTTCACAGATATATACAGGTCCCGATACGAAGAACACCGATATATGTGGGATATTATTCAACGACCGACGATACATATAGTGCATTATTCGAAGATGTACGATTGATACAATGCGTAGTTCGAAGATCAATGATGTACACAGTAGATTAGTCGAAGATCAACCATATATACAGGGCATAATACGAAGATAGATACGAAGAACTTAGATCAAAGATATATACAGGACGTGATAAGAAGATCAACTATACTTACAGTACATTATTCGAAAATGTGCGATAGTTACAATGCATTATTCGAAGATCTACGATATGTACAGGGTATTATGCGAAGATCAACGATACACACAGGGCGTTATTCTTTGACGTTTGAAAATCAACACGAAATCACATCATATCCTAGATGTCGTCAAGCTCCATCAAAACCATTCAGTTGTTCAAATTCATTCAATTCCAATATATTTACAGCGTTACTGCCAATATTCCTACATTTCTAAACACATTAATAGAAGTCCTAGTGAAGAAGAGAGACAGGATTTTTTTGGTATTTTTTCTCTTTTTTATCACTACTAAAGCGTCACATCAAAACTTTTAAAAATTATAACATAAGCATCCCACGGGCAACGTGCGATGCAAAAAAATCTTAAAAATATTAATATGAAAAATAAGTAATTTAAAACGTTTCACGAAAATAACAATAATATATAGAATCTTATAAGAGTCCAAAAATAATTATTTAGTCCCCGACCAATCTAATCTAAAATCTTAAAACGAAGCATTTCACCGAATCGTGTCCTTGTAAGATAACATCTTACTGTCTTAAAGAAACTTAATATGTTAAATATAAATTCAATATTCAATGTTTTACAAACAAAATTAATGAAAAAATTCTAAACCTAAAATTACCTTAATATGTCAAACATAAAATATAACTTTTTGGAATTCCTATTCTAAAAATAAACATAATTATAAAGAATCGATATAAAACAATATGAAATTAGGAAAATATTTTGGAACAACCTTCCAATTCAAGCATAATAACTTTACAACAAGCATATTTTTAGTTCGCGGTGAAATTTGGATTTGATTCGATCGGAATAGAAACTGAATTACTTATAACATTTGAAATTTATGATGAGGACTAAGAAAGTTAATTGAATTAATGATTTAAACACGACGATGCAACGAAGTTATCGGCGCTCGAAGAATTTTGATGTTGTAATATACGTAGAACAATTGGATTCTTGTTGGTGTCTTGTCGGATTCTTGAAATTTTCTTGGAACAGTCCAGCATAACAAAAAACTACTACTCTAACTACTAGGCGAACATAGTATGCCTGAAGCAGCAAAGTGTTACCTCCTAGGACAGCGGTGTCGATGGGAGGCTCTTCAGAATATGATGTCCTCCTGCTTCACCACGCCGATCTCCTGCATCATCACATCCAAACCCTCCGGCATCCGGCCCTGGTCCAACTCCAAATTCCATTTGTAATACTGTAATTAAGTCAAGTACTGTTTAACCGAAATTTGTTTTTTCTTGTCCTGATATAAATTATAAATGAATACCAAATATTAAGAATTAAGAATTACTAATGAATAATTATGTTTTGATGATTTGTGTACACACAAAATCCTATAATTTGTTACAAAACCTTGATGTCATCTTGATTGAATCATGTACAACAGATTACAACTATTTTCTACAAGTCCTTCTCAAGTACCAAGCTCAATTTGAAAAACTTGTGACAAAATTCTAAAACTAAATGTTAAATTATAGCATTACAAGCTAACCTTTGCTTAATGTGGTGTCTATCGTATCTTACAAAAACTACCACTGTACTGCGCCAAAGAAGTTTTCCCGCAGCTCCCTCGCCAGACAACTGGACCACCTCTATTCTTGCAAGAAATGATTATGAGTCAAATATCTGCTTACCTTATCCAATTCCTTCCGCAACGTTAGCACGGCGCGCTCACGATCCGCGACCAGCTCCTCCAAATATTGGTATCGGAGCTTCTTCCTCGCGCGGCATTCACGCGCCGACTGCCTACTCCGCTCTGGAAACGACCTTTCGAATCACATATCCATATACAAACAATTCCATTTCTTATCAAGTACCTAGTTAGATCTTTCCTCACTCACCTCGAACTAAACTATACATACACTCCTTATAATTATTTGCAAGTTGCAAACGCTGCTGCTGACTGCTTTTCAAATTTTGGGAAAATAATTTGTGTACCAGCGCAGTTAAATTCCGCTATCAAATGTTTTACTTTAAATAGACCGGCGTCCTTTTGTTATATGGTTTATAGTTGGTCTGTGGGTCCCCCTTTTCTTGTTCCTATCCAGTGAGTATTCTGGGTGGTTGTTCATAATATATCTAATATAACTCTTATTATATTGCCACTAAGCCTAATTTGTCTTGTTTGTGCGTGTTCAATGAATTTATAACAACCCGAGCGTGACTTTACAACCTCAGATGTTATTTTGTCATCATTGGAAGATTCACTTCACAATAGTGACGTGGTAATAGAAAGAGTTATCATTATCAGCTCAGATAAGCTTCAGAAAATTATTAAGAAATTTTGATAATAACTATGACAGTACGGACTATAAAATTTTACGTTCTTTTTGCATGTCCTAACCAATGCCATTCACAGATAAAAACTGAGATACCAAAGCTTGGAATGTCAATATATGTCTGTCATCCAAGTCCTAATGCAGTAAGTGTTGTAATGCTGGACTTTCACAGGCAAACCCTGTCTAAAATTAATTAATAAAAATCCATAAGCTAACCCAGCTTCGCCTTCATATCCTGTTTGTCGAGCTGCGCCTTCCTACCAGGCCGCCGCCCGCGCTTGCCACTCTCACGCCGCTCCCCGCCCACCACGCCGGACGCCCCCGTCGAACCGTACACTCCGCCACCCAGGGACTCCTGTGGACAAAGAAACAGGACATATAAATAAAGACAACTTTTTTAAATCATATGATAGGCTAGAGTTTCGCCGCGACCCCACTTGATGACCCAAGTGCAGATGCATCCTGAAATGGAGCACTCATGGGTAGGAAAAGACGTCACCCTTGCATTAAAGAGTCCAAGGTTATGTGTGCCCGGAAATACGAATCCTGACAGTGTTCCATTCCTTGGTTGTCTGGATATGAAATGTGGAACCAAATCGATTTGTTTTGGCATATTGTCCTATATATTATTAGAGTCATATGGACGATTTGTCTAACGATAGCGTAACAAACACTACTAGTGAACAAGTAGCGATTTATATTCGATCGTAATTTATAAAATTTCAAATACGAACGTTATTGAAGTTCTTATGTTAAAGAGGATACATCAATACATTTTCCCGCACAATACCCATCCTCACTCCATAATATCTTGGGACATCTCCACACACGCCATCTGATCCCATACTAAGCATCAAGAGGGCTTGTGTCGCGGTAACCAGACGGCTATTTTATATATTTGTGTTCATCACACAAATATTTATTCCGGATGGGAATAGAACCCACGACCCAATCAGCTTGGAATTCCTCAAAATTCAGGAAATTCCTCTCAAGTTGGCAACTCTGCTTGCGTTTTGTCAAGTTACAACGCATTTAACACACACATAGGTATGTACGTGTAGGTAACACTGTTGGTATTGGGAACAATGACGTGAAGGTACAGTAATTATATTAAGAGTGTGTGCCGTAGTGTGCGTACTTCGTTTTTTTGGTAAATAAAAGGTATTTATAACGTATTATTTAAGAAAATATTAACTTTCTGCTGTCATCCTCCATTTGAACTGTAATTGTGCCAAGTTACATACTCTTACGTTGATCCATTTTTCGTAACAAGAGGCGCAAAGTTTGATGTTTCACGTATTAATATACAAGATAAGTTATGCTTACATGGCTCCATGCACTCAGTCATTGTCCGCAGGTCGCTCGATCAGCTGCTAGATGGAGCGGAAAGTAAAAGTATCAAATGTAACATCACATCAGTAACCCCGAAAAAATAGGCAGAATGTAGTGCACTAAAACGTTTCAGTTACGTTTATGTCCCATTATTTATTTATTTATTTATTTAACAGAAACCTCTAACATTACAGGCTAGGCCCAATTCGTTAGATTACTTAATATATTATTA
>DVOY01000677.1:0-10643 GCA_018237585.1 Apyrrothrix maculosa | reverse complement strand
TAACAACTAAACAAACAAATGTTATTTACGTAGGAACGTATATTTTTATATATGTTCGCACGCGCATTATTAGTAGTCCGTATTTTATGCGCGAGCAAAAGAAATGAGTATTTTTTTCAACGTGCGTGTAAAACGATAAGTAAGGACGTTGTGTGGAGCGAAACTTGTTGGTAAATCTTATAAATCTTAGAATCTAAGTTTTATTTTTATCGCAACGGTAGTTAGAAAAATTATAAAGCAACCATTAATCTTTTAATGTAGTTTTATTAATAGACGGTTAGTCCAGACTTAGGGCAAGATGGATCCTACATATACGAGGGATTCAATCTGGTCGTGGAATGGTATATGGTCAAGTTGTTCAATTGATACGGAACAATAAAATGCTGCGTACACGAATGTGCTCGATATTAACGCTATTGGATGTCAAAGAATATTGAATTCCAACCTTTATTTCACCTTGTATCGTACAATGTATTGTTTCGTAAGGGTCAACTAAAATGATCGAAAGAATATTGGCTATCATTCTAAAAAAAACCTCGCTCTGTATTTTTTACAAAGTTCATTTCGAAATATGTTTGTTTCAAACGTATAAGAATATACTATCTCGTTGGTCGTGTTAGATGCAAGCGCGACTGCCGATCGAGAAGACCTGGGTTCGATTCTCGCATCGGGTACTATTGGATTTGTAACTTAGATTTTCTAGCAGACATTTCTAGGCAGTAGTGAAGTAACTAGTGAAACGTGGGAGTGTACTACACTCCTCTGCGTACCTCTTCGGGGATTACAGGCGTGATGTTACGTTTTTATAAGAATATACAATTTTATTTCAGAACATGTTTAAAACTATAAAATGTTGAAAATTAGTTTTTAAATATCCAATTATTATCCGGTTCTATTAAATGTGGTATTACATTTGTGACTAGCGCAAAGTCTCCAATAAAAATCTCTGGAGAGATACTTAGACGTTAGATTGATGTTACATGAATTCTGCAATACCAGTTACCGAAAACTGGCCGTAGTCAGTTTACATTCTAAAATATCACGATAAATATTTTAACGAGTACACGGAGTTTTTGGCTTGGAATGATAAAGAACATAGCAGAGAGTGATAAATCAATATCCCTGTTTACATCTATCGCGTAAATGTAAGAAAAATGTGCGTACGTGATTTTAATGGGTTACGCGAACAAAGTCACTTAGTCCTATGACGCGCTGTTTAAATTCGGAAAATTTATATTCGTTGTTGTACATTAAGCGCAAAATATAACAGACTGATTGTTGAGACCGTGGGATTTGTTTTATAGTAAGACATAATATTGAAATGAATTGATGGACGAGTAATGGCAGTTTATTAGTTTCTCAAAGTTTTATTCTTAGAATATACAACTTTAACCTAATGTATAATTGCTAGAAAATATTTCTGTCTATTATCTATCTATATAATAACTAAAATATTTTGAATGTCAACTGTCTATTACATTTTGGGATAATAGTTAAGGGTTGAGCACAAATACACGGATCAATGTATAGGTTAGGGGTCTATTTGCGTTTTAATTATCGAGATTAAATTAGTGACCTTTTTGATGCTTCGTTCAATTAGTATACTCAAAGGCTTGAAGGTTTTTTAGTATACGTATTCAGTGTTAACTCATTACAAGTGTATCGCCATTAAGTGGTGCAGCGACGTGAATTGTACCAGTGTCCTGGAGTGAGAGATTCGTGTTCAACAGTGGGAGACTTTATAGATACTAGTAGAATACCGAAATAAAAAAAAAATGTTCAATTCAATTTACCTGTTCGATTTTAATGGCTCGTTAGTCGAGTGGTTGCAGGCGCGGCTGTCGATCTAGAGGTCCTGGGTTCAAATTTCAGGTCGAGTACTATTGGGTTTTTATAATTTAGTTTTGCTAGTAGTGGCTCGAAGTCTGAATTCGTGCCAGGTCTATGACAATAGGCCTACCACCTATGCCATGGTGGGATGTAAACGTAATTGGTGATACATGGAACAGTACTGCACTCATCTGCCTACCTCTTCTAGGATAACAGGCGTGATGTTACGTTTACGTTTTACCTGTTCAATATGCACAATAACAATTTTCGAGATTTGTTTCTTTGATAACAATTCAATCTTTTTTTGAACGAGATGGAAAGTTCCAATGTTCGCTAACCTCTGCGCCAACGGGCCAGTTATTTTATTTTTGTGAGCCTGCACCATATACGTTTTTAACAAATTAACATTGTGATGTAATAATTAATTTTTCAGTACCTTTGTTTGATCGAGTTTAAATTTTTCGTTCAAATGTTTAATTCAGCTTGTATTGGTAAAACGAACTTTAACACCTCATACAACATATTAATTAGTAATATGCTATTATTGATGTAGTAAATAAGAAAAAAAAAGGGTTATATCTTGATAGATGAATTCTTCCTAAACTGTAGAACTACGCCGAAAGGAACATTTAAATTAAGCCGATACATAACTTAACACATGGCTATTGAGCCATATGTTTTCTACAATCTGTTTTTTGTTCGTCATATTAAAATATATTTTACATGTTTGTATAACTTAGTTTTAAGAAATAAAATATCCATCGTATCAGATTCGAAACCTTAGAATTTGATTTAAACTGAAATTGATTTCGTGGGGTAAATTGAATTGGGATCTTTCAAGAAAACGGAGACACGTACAACGTATTGTGTTGATACGTTTACACTTCGTCTCCTTTCTCATTCGAATTTAATCATCGGTTTCTTTATATTTTGTTAGAAAACACATTTATTGAAAATTGTTGTATTTACCTGTACGTAACATCACGCCTGTAATCCCCGAAGAGGTAGACAGAGGAGTAGAGGAGTGTAGTACACTCCCACGTTTACCAGTTACGTTTACGTCCCAATATGGAATAGGTGGTGAGTCTATTGCCATACACCGGACTCCGAGCCACTGCTAGAAATTTCTACTAGAAAATCTAAGTTAGAAAATACAATAGTACCCAACCCGGAATTTGAACCAAAGTTCTTTAATCGCCAGTTACGCTTGCAACCAACACGACCAACGATGCAAAAATAATAGATATTTCAAATAAGCATTATTGTATTGTACACTTACGTTTATAAACGTTGTATAGTACACCATGAAAATAACTAGCAGTCACACCTCACAAATGTCCAATAGAATAACAGAAATAATCATGAGTTAACTAAAAATGCTCACCGCTGTACCACTTCGTGCCAGCACAGTGTCCCGTATTTACTTAGTAACTAATTATTCGCGACCAACGTATGTAATGTGGAGCCGTCTGTCAAAACGAAGCTTCGATTTTCGAAGCTTTCTATTCATATTTCAAACAAAATAATTTCAAACCAGGCTAGCAGGGAAATAGGAATGGAATGGGTGCATGAAGAGAGTGACGCATGCAGAAGTACGTCAGGTATGTAAAGTCCTCTGCCTACCTCTTCAGGGATTACAGGCGTGATTTACGTTTTACTCTAATAAATAAAGTCGAACGATTGAATGGATAACTTCACACTTATACTTATTTATTCACAAATAAAAATAAATCTTGCGTTTATGAATTTAAACCCTACGTATGACTGACACAGATTAAAATGAACCTTAGCGTAACATCTTTGTTGTTGAACTTTGTAAAGAGCGTTGGTAACGGAGCTTGAGTTAATTATTCATCCCCTTTCATGTTGCTTTGTTGAAAAGCAAAGTCACACATGAGGGTGTTGATATCGCTTTGATCACATGATAATAGTCGCGGTTATGTTTACTGCCAGCGTGTATGGAAAATTTCATGTCATTTCGTCAGCGCGAATGGATGAAGCCTTGCAATTTTCTAAGGCCCAATTCCCTTTAGCTAAAACGTGTTTCCAAGATTATTATGGCATGTATATTTTATTTAGTAATGCTGTATTTATATTTTATTTGTTATCGCATACCTCTGGCTACGGCGTACAGATATACAATATGATAATTATAACAATAATTTTTGAGCTGATAGAGTTTGAGTACTGAAACATCACATAGTCACAGTTTACAGTACGCAACGTATTTTGAACTCGAGTTCCGCGAGCCTATAAGGACAATACTTACAGTACATAAACCGAGGTTTGGTTGGTTTATATTTAACTGGATTAAATTATGCGATTGAGTAGTACTAGTTTTTTAAAATAGCTACTTAGTATTTAGTACACAAATATATTTTGAAGTTTAGATTTGTCAGGCACGCTTCCTTGGTGTTATAATAAGCTGATGTCTCCTTCCCGAATTTGAGTAAACACGTCGGGACTTCCACCCTGATCGATCGCCTGGAACCCGTCTGCCTTAAAACTAATCAACACATGATAGGACGTCCTAAGATAATATTTGCAAATCAGACTAAACAATGTTTGAAGAACTAAAATCAGATTAGTTTATGCTAATACATATTCGATCATAAATATTCATACATCATCAAGTCTAGTTGAGAGCAAAAATATTTTTATAACACACGTCTGCGATCGCGATGAAAACTTTCATTCATATTCGACGTAAAAAAATATTTACTTTAACCGAATCAATAACACCCTGTATTGGAGAAATTCATTTCTAGCCGAGAAACGATTGAAATGTTTTCTATCTGCTGGTTTTACAATAAAAAAGCAATTGTTATATAAATTTGTGTAGGTACAACCCAAAAACAATTCAATATAGTGCTTTTGATAATATTTTAAACATTCGAAGCCTGAAAACGTCCACTCTGACCTCAGCGAAAATTTGAATGTTTTTATACTGTTACAAGTACCTACACTATGCGCTATGTATTTTTATGGACCTATATTATTCAGCGAAGTGGTTGTTCTCAAAAGTGTCAATAGGTTTTATACGAACATAAAATAAAATTGAACTCCGTTATTATTACGACAAAATTGTCACTGATAAATTTGTCTAAAGATATTAAAACTGTTTAAGCACATGACATCTACCATTTTGTTATTATTGCGAAATAATTTATATAACTACTGACTCCCAACCTCTACTAGGAATTTCGAGTTAGAAAACCCAATAGTACCCGACACGGGAATGGAACGCAGGACCTTTGATCAGATGTCGCGCTTACAACCACTCGAGCCACGAGGCAGTTTATTAACAATAATCAAATAACATATTTACATTGGGGACGATGAGAACGCGAATATGCGAACGTGTGTGTTAATGTAGAACCCATTGCCTTTTTAAAGTACAGCGTGAGTGTGAAGCGCCATTACTTTCAAGCGTAACCTTGAACCAGAGAGCCGGACAACTAAAAATAAATCGACTTCCGTACATAATGGAAGCGCCCGAGTTATTCATTGGTATCGAAGCAGATTTTTCGTGAATTGATTTCACTTGTAAATAAATGCGAATCCATCTTGGCCCTTTGAAACCGGAGCTTGGGCCTTGGCTTACCTATACGTGACTTAACGAATTACAAACGAATTATGTTACAAACGACAATTTACTGAATTGAAGGACACCGATTATCAAAAAATTTACACTTATACATAAATTCACCTGTACTCCCCGCGAAGTAAACTACAAAAGATTAACAAGACTTTTCCCATATTTTGTGTCTATTTTACATAATTGTACATCGATATCGTACAAGTTTTCGATGACGTAAATATATCGTTTGTTTATGTGGGTTATAGATACATTTGTATGTTGTACATTTATTCTATTATATTAAAAAAAATCAATATTTTCTGGTAATATACATTGTACTCTTAATATCGCATACGTGATGAATTATGGTAATTTTGAAGTCCGATAATGATTGGAATAATAATGATAATGAAGGTTGAATTGGAATAATAATGATAATGAAGGTTGAATTGGAATAATAATGATAATAATGATGATGAATTCGTACGTTTGTAAAGGCATGCGCGCGTGTGTGTGTGAAATTACAGACGAAATGTGCTTTTGTTTTCAAAAGTACACAAAATCCAATTTCCTAATAAGTTATAACCCTTTTATATTACAGGTAGAAATAATGTCCTTATGGTTCCAGAAGCACACAACATCCAATTTCGTAATAAGTTATAGCCGTTTACAGTATAGAAATTGTCTTTTTGGTTTAGAAACAAATACAGGCCTATTTCGGAATAAGTCATAGCCTATTATATTAAAGAAATTGTTTTTAGTTCTAGAAATAAGAGCGCCTAAATCAATACCTCAATAAATTGTAACATCACACCTGTAATCTCCGAAGAGGTAATAAAAGGAGTGTGGTGTACACTCACATTTCACCAGTTACGTTTACGTCCCATTATGAAATAGGTGGTGAGTCTATAGCTATACCCCGTGCATAAAATCCAGACTCCAAGCCACTACTGGAATTTTATACCAGAAAATTTAAATTATTAAAAACCAACAGTACATGGGATTTGAACCCAGGACTTCTCGACCGGTAGTCACACTAGCACGACCAACGAGACAATCAATAAATTGTAGCGTTATTATTTTAAGGAAATGATGTCAGTTTTGTCTTACAAGCACAGAAAATCTATTATCGTAATAAGTTTGTCTTAATACATTCCTTTGTACCTATATTACTTATCTACGTTTACTTATCTACGTTCGTTTTCAATAAGACTGCTCTCATATCCGCCATGTTGAATTTATGCCGCATAAAACGTTATAGGAAAAGAATTGATAGATTTAATCAAATCTACAATTTACTCCGGAATAAGTGTTTTATTTCTTGCAATTTCTTTTTCCAGAGGGATAATACTCCGTAGACACGCAATCAATATTAAAATTGACTTGGCTGAACATTTATTGAAGGGAGCGAAAGCAGTCATTAAGGCTTAGTTATTTTTATTTATAGGCCTAATTTTTCAGACCTTATTAGTTAGAATCCTAAAATATAACAATAGATATTTCGATTCCATGAAATGTTTAGTTTAAAGTGACGTCACCGAATTTCAGCAGTTACAGCACTCCTAGAAGTAATAAGATTAAAGTATTCGTCGCCTCATATACGTTCTTGACTGGCTGGAATCACAAGAAAACTCAATTTAAAGATTTATTGGTACAAAAAATACAAAATTTAGTTGACAAAATCTGCAGATTACATTTTATCTGGATGATTGATGTCCCTCATATTAATTTTGTCGCTCTTAATTTGACTGTTCTGTTGAAATACGCACTTTTTTCTCATAATGAGATCTTCGGGCGCCATTTTGAATACTAGTTTTTTGTACTGCATGTTTTATTAATGTTGAAATATTCTTTATGATAAGAAGATATTATATACCTAATTGCATTTTCATATCTACATATATGTAGATGTTAAATACTAACATAGCGTTAAAAAAATTAATTTGAATACTAGGTTATGTTACAACATACAAAAAAATAATTATAAATTGTGTACGAAAGTAGACCTTACTAAAAATCTTTCAGAAATGGTTACTTCTGGTCTGGTCAGTGCTATTATTAGATAACGTAAGAAAATAATAAATTAATATTTTTTTACCAGTTATTAAAATTATAAAATATTTTAAATTGATTTATAAGAAGAAAGTTAAGCGTCGAGAAATGTAATGATCCAAAGTGCTACTTTGTGAACAGATTTATTTTACCTATCCTAAAAGTTTGAACTCAAATTAATAGCAGCTGTGGAAGGACGTATTCATTAGACCAGATGGAGAAGAACAATGGAGCATTTTGTATTCGTACGAATTTTAACTAATAGCTATCGGTTGTACTCATGTTGTTATAAAATAGTCTTAAATTGTTACCTTATAAGTCGTATTTACATGTATAAAGTATGATCGACATTATACAATTAAAACGCTGTTTTGGGGCGAGCTACTTCCAGCGGCACTATTGAACGGACTACCGGAAAATGCTGTGTCCAAAGTTCTGGAATCGACATGTCATTATCTCTGTAGCGCGAGTTATTATTGGTGTATAAAAGAAACTGTTATAAATATATATGGATCCATTGGTCGAGTAGTTGCAAGCGCGACAAGACGTTCTAAGTTCCAATTCCGGGTCAGATCCTATTGAATTTTTCTAACTTAAACGTAAACGTAACTGGTGAATCATGGGAGTGTACAACATTTCTCTGCCTATCTCTTCCAGGATTACAGGCATGATATACATTCAAAGCAGTAACTTGTGTGTTGTTTTAGTTACATCAATTTTCTTCATTAACTATAATAAGATTTTTTCTTAAACCCCTCTCGAGTGCACTCCTCGCTTGCCAGCTTTTGTCATCACTTTCTTTCAATTTTCCACACTGCCATTTCTTTTATATCTCTGAAACATATGTATTCCTCTTTTATATAAAAAAGAACATTTAAATTGTTTTCACGGCACAGTATTTCATTGGGGCAAAGAAAAAGAAGATGCAATAAACTTCTTAATAATAAATGTTTTCAATTATTGAAAAAAAAAGTCATACTACGGGGATGTAGTTTGAACTAATTAGCACTCAACTGCAAGTGTTCAGGAGTTCTCTTTGCGTAGTCTATCACACTGCTAGAGTATAGATTGACAGAGTAAAAAGTTACGAAGTGATAACCACGCCAGATGTCTTAATTTTGGAGCAATGCTGCAGATTAATGACAACGTTTAATACCATCTAAAAGACCTAAGCTTAACTGCTTAACCTGCGATCCAAAGCATTGAAACATAAAGCTAGACTTTACCGGTCACTAGTTCAAGAGCTGAATTTACAAAACCTTTGTGACCGACAATCAAGTCCGGGTCACGAGAGCTTATAGAGTAATTTAGTAGAGTGCTAGAAAAATTGTACTTTTGATTGAGTAAGTGCAGATTGTAGAAATAAGAAAGTCTTAAATTTAATTATAGAATAGAACTTCCAAAGAAGTGTGTATAAATTATTTTAAAACCCTTTCTCTTCTTATTTCCTTGAGTTCATTCTAACCACGTTATTATGTCTCGTCTTTGTTTATACAATTTTTATTTTCCCATAATGTTCTCCAATCTTTCATACAATTTTCCGGCCAGTACAAAAATCCAGACAAAATTATTAATGTAATTTCTTCTCTTGTCTTTATCCAATTTGTTGCGTAATGTTATTTTAATATATTTTTAACCTTATTGATTAAACAAATTTATTTAATGAAATTACAAACGGTACTAAAATAAAAAAATATTTCTGAAAATACATCAGGGAATTATAACGAAATATTTACTTTGATGTTGTAAGAATACCAGTCTTTCTTCCAAGACTTCATTTTATATTTACATCGCCATGAACTCGAAGCGTTTAACAAAACAATGAATTCCATCCATTGTCAGAGTGAGATAGGAAGTGGAGTTAAAATAGACATGTTTGCTCATTGAGTAAACTTGTTGTTAGCTTAGTGGTTGTCTAAGTAGGTAAATTCTAGTTTTCTTTATAAATTTAGGTTTCTTTGAAATTATTTAGTTCTATTTTGTTGCATATGTTTATGGGTGTGGTTGTGTGTTGCCTTAATCAAACCTTGAACAACAATTTTAAACGGATTTGTTCAAATAGCATGATAACAATGAAACTAATGGGTGCAACTAGCCAGCGAAATGTATAAAAACTCGCATTTTCTGTGTATTTTAAAAATACGTAAATTACACAAATTATTGTACGTAAATTACAAATAGCAACGGGAAAAGGTCTCGTTTAAAGAATCGTTAAAATTTGTTTGCGTGGATTTTCTTCGTTTCTCGGTTGCAGGTGTTGAAAAGCTGTCGATTCTCTCAATTCACGTGATTTACGTATTTTTCTGTATACAGTGTAACTATGCACAGAGTGATTAATTAAAAAATATTTATACGTCATACAGACTGTATATTTAGACAAAAAATTAAATATTTATTTTATTCCGAATTTTTTAATTCGGAGCCTGTGCAATTTTGGAACGAGTTCTCACAAAGCCAAGTCTCGTTTGAATTTCATTGTAATAATTAATAAACTTGCTATTAATATCAAACACACTGCCTTTCATCAACTCAAATATGTTCTAGTCATTTGAAGGTTGATAGCTAGTTGAACATTTTCATAAGAATTTCTATGCTTTAGAGAACACTTTATACTATTTCTTCCGGGTCCTATAATTAAAAGTTGTTTAATTTAATTTTTTTATACTAGGCACACCTTACTATCATTGTTGTGCCCAAATGTGGGCTTGTATGGTATTAGGTGGTTTACCAAAAATTTTTAGATTTCGTTTCTCTTGTTTAAAACGAAGTGCACCAATTCTTTTTTCATTTTACAAAATCGGTGACGGTGAAATGAAATTTTGTGTTCCTATGTTGCGATATGTGAAAAATATTTAAAAAGAAATTCGTCAAAAAATTCCAAACGAAATTTCTTGATACCCAATCACAATGTCACTTACCAGGCCCAATTGTGGATCATCATTTGTGTCCATTCTACCATTGGCTACCATCCATATTTTGTAGGCACTCGTATAAGCAGAATCAAGCGTTTCGCTAAATTGTTCAAAATCGGTTCATTTTGAACAATTCAAAATTGTTTGACTGGCCCGTTGGCGCAGTGGTTAGCGAACCTGACTGCTGCGCCAGGGGGTCGTGGGTTCGATTCCCACCCAGAATAAATATTTGTGTGATGAGCACAAATATTTGTTCTGTGTCTGGGTGT
>DVOY01000676.1:0-10644 GCA_018237585.1 Apyrrothrix maculosa | reverse complement strand
ATTATCGCTCTAGTCACGTTCCAACACTGATCCACCTTACACCACATTTGACTGGAGCGGAAGCGGACCGAAACTCTCACAATAGCGTAGTGGGACTCTCTTTTCCCAAATGGAAAACCAGAACGATAGCAAGCGAGATATTTTCCAATAGATGCTCCTTAAATTGTACATAGGCATAATATACGAAAGTATTCACTATAAAAAACAGTTCTCTCACAAGATGTTAAGGTATTTCGTTTGAGTTATTATGCAAAATTTAGTATAGGTAGAGTTTATTTTACATCGAACACCAACAATAAAGAAATATACAACTGAGTGACTTAGAGAGCATAAGTATTCGAAGAAACAAAATGTGCGGCGGTAAACCGGGCACGGGTTCAAGAAACTGTCGCCTGTCAAACTAATAAAGTAAATCATATTTGCTCAAAGTAATTCAAAGTACATTTCGGTTCGCGGCAAAATGAACAAAAGCCAATAGCCCTATATTGTGGCAATCGTTGGCAGCCTACGCGTTGTAGGCGTTTATGGGCGGACGAGGCCACTTACTCAGAATGGATACGATACCAATCGACTGGATATATTCAAAAACACAAACACCAGATAATTATGTAACTGTTTACTTTGGGAACGATAGCCTTTTCACAATATTGTGCATCAGGGAATTAAAGGTTTATATGTAGATACTGCGTACGTAGTGAATGTTAAACATTTGATTAGTGTATACGATTGTCTCTCACAAATTTATATGAATACGAATAATTTAGTTAAATATATTTAGGCGGTCGGTGGGCCCATAGACAGGCGCATGTCAATCAAAACCGACGCCATGGCTTAAATTTCCATGTAAACATACCACATTCACCTTGTCTGCGCCCACGCGGCTCGGGTTCCAAATATTTAGTTCCGTGTCGTGTGAATCACTACTGCAGTGTATGACTCGTCTCTTAAACTCCAGTAGTTAAGGTAAGGTCACGTCATACAGAGCCGTTTTCCAAGAATACCAAAGTTTTATTAGTCCCACAAGAATTAATGTTTGTATGTTTTATTCACCTTTACATATTCGGACGTTTATACACAATCCTTGTTGAACACGTTACGATATAAACAAATATGTTTATGGTTTTATAAAGCTAACATGGTAATTATAGGATAGTGTACGACGTGTGCGCCATAATTTTTATTGAGCAGTACAATTCATCGCTTCTCATCTCGACGTGAACGTGAGAGTTGGTATTTACATTAAAAACAATTTATTATCAATATTCGAAATTCAAATCTAACATAATACGATTATTTATCGTAATATAACGTCAATGTTTCAGTTCAAACGACAACAGCCCGCTGTTGGACATTAATCGTACTTGTTTAAGGTATATATGTAGATATAACAAACAGTTCACGTTATAAAACAGGCCACAGAAACACAAGTTAACAAATGCCACAGGCAAGCGTTATAAAGACCAAAGTTATGATTATGAGCGATTTTTATTCACTATTTGGCCAAGTTACATAGCCAACGCTTTAACAGTTTGTAACTCAAGGTGTATGGTGTGAACTTGCCTCGCTGGTAGCAGAGGTCGCAGACGAGTTAATTCAGACTTATTTATGTACCGTCTGGCACGACGTGACATTTCATAATAAAACAGCACCGTTCGGCTCACTTGTTTATTACGAGGCGACTCTCGTCAACGAAAACTTTTCTGAAGCGTCTCCCAACTTCGTTTTTACTCCTTACTTGCTTAATTTACGACATAATTTCTGGACTCGATTTTCGTACGCCCGACCCGCAACAGGTAGTGCACACGTTCTCATTAATCATCAGCCAAGGACTTGTGCAGGACTAGTTTAAATTGCTTAGCGTTCGGAGGCCATAATTAACATTTTCGTCATGCACATTGCCATCTTGGGATATAGATAATAAAACAACAAAGTGACGTGCTCTCTTGCCGGCAACAATACGTAATTTTCTTCACCACATCATTAATCAAACTACTCTCGTGATGGATATATTTATGGGATATGCAACTTTTATGGGATTGGCCATTTACTTCTCTGTAAAAACGATCTCATGTAGCAAAGTACGAAGGTCCAACATAAGAATATTTCTGCTTGTATTTTGCTTTTTAAATAATGCGCCTAATGCTGAATTGAATATTTTATTTGTTTGTAAAGTAGAAACAAATAACCTGAAAATAATTCGACGCTGGTCCCGTTAGGGAATATTTGTCGTTAAGAAAGTCAATTGTAACAAGTATAATATGTAATTTTTGTTTTTCCTGAAACGAAACAGAATCAAAAAACAATCTAACTTTGTTACCACTCGGACTTTGGAGGCTTCAACACGCTGGACAATTCCAATATTCTGTAACTATCACTGTTCCCACCCAGACATAGAGACAATTCAGTGCTTACCTAATGTCTTTATCAAGTCATCATTCATTTACTGGGCATCAAGAGAACACTGCTAATATAAGACTTATTCAAAGACCTTGCTCGTTAACTTGCACGTGAGAAACGTATGCACACTTACATACACAGTCAGAAGAAGAAATAGCGCACGAGTTACCACTGGACAATACTGGATAACAATGACTTTGATGTTAAAACGCACGGAAATTTCAATAAAAACGTGTCACAAAAGATCATACGGAGACCAGGTGCGTGCAGCTTTAATGTAGTTTGGATGAACACTGCACAGTACAAACGGACACTCGGACACAAAGCTCGTATCAAATAAACATTATTGAGATTAGATCGAGGCCCTTCGGTCTATCAAGTTCACACGCGTTGCAGTCACGTGTTATCGAATCGCGACGAGGAACAACTGCGCAGTTCCAAGTACTTGTGCGAAGTTGACTGCGATAGATGCATCTCCGTTCGAATGAATCGACCTGTGGTGAATTTTTATTGTAAGGTTAGAGTATTATTAAAGTGACCGCGTGAAGTTGAAGTGACAGAAATGAAATTAAATTCAACGTAAGGAATTATTTTTTTCGGAAACTACACGGGCGTGATGTTACGTTAAATCTGTAAGTCAGTTGAAAAAATAGTATAATCTTATTTCGAGATACATTCAACAATAATATTGATAATATTAAAAATTGTTCTATAAACCTATGATTTTAAAAAAAATTGGTTATTGTGATCTAAATAAAAAATGTAAGTTAAACATCATTTTACTATCGAAGTTTCAGTGTACCTATCAGAATAATAATACATTTACTTACATTCTATAAAAAGAAGAAAACTTAAAACCTAAACTTCCAAGTTATTACAACAGGTGTAATCGTTCGACCTTGTCGCAGGTAGTATTAACGACCGAAAGATTTTCAACAGATGAATAGCATAATGATGTACACTTCGGTTAGCCTCGAGTGAGACATTTAAGACCTTTTTTAACCTGGAAGAAGGCGCGTTTTCCATATTCGAAGGGTCAGAAATTTGAAGGAAGAAATCGGATGTATTGTATGTCCAATGTTTGTCTTTATTTGGCGGCCACTTTTGGAATTTAATCCCTAAAATACACATATGCTAGCCCCTCATCGATGTAGGTCGTACAAAAAATTGTTTAAAATACGATATTTTAACATAATATCGGCAAGGCAGACACGAGATAAACGTGTAAATTATCAACGTCCGGATTGCTCGGTGCGCGCCGATGAATGGATGTAGGTACAGAGCCGATTGAAAATCAGGTCGCATCCGTCTATTAACATTAAGGCTCTGTACACACTGACAGTTTCGATTTACGACATAATTGTTTAAATACTTTCGAACGCTTTCTTCCGACGCTAACCGTGGAATTGCGATGTAAGATTTTGTGACAGCGAAAGCATTCTATCATAATATTATTCAAGTTACAATTAATAGCTTGAGCTGAGGAGGAGCAGAAAATTCTTAAAATTCAATTTAATAAAAACACCGATTTCAATTGAAAATGAATGAAAGACTTTCTATTATTACAAAATGTTAAAGATATTTTAATGTTTTGCCTACTAGATACTTGAGTATCGTTGTTCGCGTTGGTTGCAAGTAAGACTGCCGATGGAGAAGTCCTGGGTTCAAATCCCGGGTCGAGTACTATTGGATTTAAAAAAATACATTTTCTAGTAGTGGCTCGGAGTCTGAATTAGTGCCCGGTATATGGCAAAAGACTCACCACCTATTCCATATTGGGACGTAAATGTAACTGATGAAACGTGGGAATGTATTCCACTCCTCTGCCTACCTCTTCGGGGATTACAAGCGTGATGTTACGTAGATACTTGACCCACCCTTATCATTCAATAAAGTCAGAATATAATGAGATAAAAAAGTAGTGGTTTACAAAAATAAACTATAATCGAAGTCAATAAGTACATGCGGGCGGTATTAACCTAATAATATACGCTCGGCTGTATAAATGCTGTGATTCTAGGCTTAATCTCTGAAATTAAATATATTTATGCCGCCAAGTGGATCATGTGTACGGACCTTAATATGACAGTGTATAATTTCGCGCACAGTAATGAAACAACGAAGCTTGCGTCTGTTATAATTACATCTGTCTCGCACGCATTAGTGCGACAAATCCGATCCGCTTTGAGATATTGCACTAGAGAACAGACGAACGCGAATCGGTCAGAACACTATAAAACAAAAATAATTAGGCGTATTTTGATGTGTTTATTTTATACACAATAATTTCTTTCAAACGAATGTCAAACGGATATAAGGAGCGAAGTGAGGGCAGGTCAACATGTTTCTTTTGTGCGGAATGTTATATTTAATACTGAATACACACTTTGTGGATGAAACGCTATATCATTATTGACATTCAATATTAGTGATCTATAAATAGCGACATGCGACCGATCATAACAAAGCTCCAGCGATTTCAATGCCAAGGAACCGAAGCGTATTTACTTGGATACGTTCTGACTAATTTTAGGGTCGTGTGTCGATTCGGCGCAGAAAGGCAGCACGCGGCGAAAGCGCACGCGACGTCGGTACCTGACTGTAGTCGATGATACTTTATCTAGTTTGCATTTAAACTGCGCAGTTCGTCGTCCAGAATAAATAGACCTACGTGACAGCGTTTATTTTCCCCTTGGATATCGCAGCGGAATAGCGCAGGGGGAGGGGAAGGGCCTCGTGTGTCGATGGCATCGTGCGGGCCGACGAACGCGCGGAGACGAGTTGCTACGTCACCATTGCAAGCGGTACGAAACCGGCCGCGGTGCCGGCCGACAACCTGTGGTAGCTATGCGTGGAATGCGACTAGCCGCCGGTAGATTGGCGTGGGAGGTGCGAGATAGCCCGTTTTGCCGTTTGCAGGCCGCATATGCAGTTTACAGTGCAATTGTTTTTATTTTCATTATAGACGCATCGACAATTGACAATGGTATATATACCCGCTTTCTCGTTATATTATGAGAATAACATATTAGCGACTCATACCCGAGTTTGTAGTAACCAATCGAATTATTGATTAAAAGGTGACGTAATCTTCAAAAGCATGTACGAAATCGTGGTATCTTAAAGCAAATAGTAACAATAATCACGATCCGGCTAGTTTTGAATACAAAATTAGAACGCGTCTAATAACTTTGGCATTCGTGACTAGATCTCGCAAGGATACCATTATCAGTTAGTATATACGTACAGTAAGTTACTTATACCGTGACAGTTATCACGTCCGGTATAGTTTGTGTTGTACACAGCAAAAGTTTTAAAGGTATTTGAGCAAGAGTTTTATTAATACACTACGAAGAAACCTATATGGTCAGACTTTCTGCGAACTGCGCATTACTTTGACCAAGACTTGGAAGAATATATTAAGGCGACACCCTTGACATGTTGCTAGTAGTAATAGAACTTTATGTAGCTGCGATGAGATGCTTCATGTCGAAGAAACATTTATCTTTACTTACAGACATAGCCTTCATCCTTTTGGTTAACAGACATTCCCCAGTTCGAACTACTAAACACTTATTCGGTAACAAACAACACAAGAACAAAGAAGTTATCAGAGACACGATCAACCGGTGTCTACATAAAGGACGCGAACTACACCGTATTAGTCAAACAAAGAAGCACTCCAATCACAGCATCACTATCAGGAAACATCGTTCGCCGGATCCGCAAGTTTAGATCGCCCATCATATTTTTTCGGCGTCTGGGCTAGACATTGTTATCGCAGCACGGAGCGCGGTGGCCGCGGCGGCGCGGGCGCGAGCGCAGGCGACGGTGGAGCGCATCGGCGGCGGTGCGTCCTTGCGCGTCATCCGCGTGTTATTGTTGTGCAACAATGTTTATACACGTGGCGTTGTTGTGTTGTGAGCGCGTAATTTCTCAATATCAGCGCCGATAAGGACGGTGCGCCGGCACGGGCTGCCCGGTGCGACTAACGCGCGAGCCCAACGCTCGTAAGTAATAATCGAGCGGAAGGCCACGTGATTCAGATGACAAGCACGTCGGTCTACTCTACACTGACCGCTTGTCACGGTGATTTTATCGATTAAGATTCGCTATCGAACTGAGTGTGCGATTACGTGGTTTCTTTTTTTATTTCCTCTGATCGAAAGATTATGTTAAAAGTATTTAATAAGAACTGGATAATCAAATTGCAGGGTAAAACATACTTAATGCCGCTTAATGTACAACTATGTACCTAATTTACAAATTACTTGTAAACTTTACTTATCACACTCATATCAATTATACAATTAAACATACACCATTTATTACCTAGAATAACTTTGTATCGTTAGAGATAATTCAATAATCCCATTAGGTTGAAAAAAAAGATAAAAATAAATTTGCAAGTATTTAAAATACCGTTCCTTTCCAATTGTTCAAAAATCACTTCGCCGTCAATTCTATGATATGTTAGAGAAAGAAGCGAGTACCGGACCAACCCCTGAAAGAGCCATATGCATGAAACTACACGAATTCTTTTTTTTCTCAGCTACTGCCGGCCATGCAATTTCACCGATTGTATGCAAATCCTCGACGCAAACAAAGAATGAAAAAGCACTGACGCAGACGGCCGCTCCATCCCACCTGTGCACGCCGCGTGGCTCGACTCAGCCAGAGGCAAACGAGCGAACTTCGTGATCCTCCCGACCGGCGCTCGCCGCCACCAGAGCCGCACCGTAAACAATCCACCACGATATTATTCCTGAATAGTTCTCATCTCTTTACATATTGATCGGCCGTCAGTGTTGTCTCGAGCACACATTTATTAGCAATCCTAGTGAATTATTCAGCGGGATTTCTATTAAGCACTTAGGGAGAGGAATAATGCATCTTGTTGTTTTCACTCCGCGAAGAAGGCGCCGAGGCCGTTGCATAATCACACGAGCTCTCTGTGGCTCATTTTGCATTGCCTCGGCCCAGACATCGCTCTGCGCTATAGGTGAACTACTTGAATACGTTGAGTATAGATCAATAAATTGAAACTGCTGATTGGACAGGTAGGCGTGACTTATCATAATAAGTATTATTATTACGTCACGCCAGATCCCTTATGGGTCAGGCAGGGGCTGCCCAGTATCAGACATCTCTATCCTTACAGATCTCACGTTCTTCTTCTATATTCATCACTCTCTACGTATAATTTTTTTTCAACTATTTTACAGTGCCACTGTTGGACTCTGGTCTCCTCTCAGAATAAAGGGTTAAGGCCTTAGTTACGCGAGGCCACGCTGAGGGGCGCGGCGAATTTGAACCCAGGACCTCCTGAATGAGAGGCTGCATTTACAACCACTAGGCTATGACTGCTAGTCACACTAAATATAAATAAAATTATAGAGGTCTCCCGTTGTGCGCGCAAACACTACTGGATAGATGTCCATATTTTTTTTAGTTTTACTTCTAAGACATTAGGTACTTATGTTTAAAACAATTACGATATGTACATTTGAGATAATCTTAAAAAGACACCGGGTCCAGGCTAAGTAAACTCTATTTTATAGGCTCAGAAATTACATGAGTGAGCTAATCTTACAATATTTTTCTTCTAAGTCGCATACTCCTAGCGGAGTAACTAAGCAGTATACTTTATTCGAATTATAGTTTGACGATAAAAACACGTAATATACCGCCTGTAATCCCCGAAGAAGTAGGCAGAGGAATGTAGTGCACTTCCAGGTTTCACCTGTTACGTTTACGTCCAATCATGGAACAGGGGGTGAGTCTATAGCCATACCCCAGGTGCAAATCCAGAGTTCGAGCCACTACGAGATAGTCTATGTTAGAAATATCTAATAGAAAAAATAGAATACAATCCCATCCAAACTAAAGATACCTACATTATAACTGGAATTTACTAAACGAACATATACATTTAAATTAAACAGATGTACATAATTAGGCCTACTTCATAATCATGCGCTCTCCTTGAACAATTATCGATTATAAAACTCAACGCCACGTAGGTATATATTTCATTACTAATTAAAAGTGTAATTTAATGCATTGAGATGAAGCAACCGATTTCCCCACGCGGCAACCATGAAATAAATACATAACTGTTTCTTAACCGTGTAATATTAAACAAATCATTAAAACAAATCGCAATAAGTTAACCGCATACATTATTAGTTTCTAATATTTCCTTTGAAATGTTTAGGTATAATTTTTTCGTACAAAAATATCGCTTTTACATAAAAATATCGGTTATAAGATCTGACATTGTTTGAAAGAATTACAATAATTTCTAAATAATTTCAATTTATAACATTATATTGTCCTTAAATTTAATTAGATCTAATGGTTAACGTTTGCATTTTGCAAACAATATGATAAATACATGTTTCTGGTTTTTGTTTTGATGTAACAATTGTTTAACCTAGTCCGGGTCGTCTCGAATGGTTCAGAAACTTTCGACCTGTGGCCCTGCATATCCTCGTCATCAGTTCAGCATAGTTAAATCAGTGCCACTCGTGTCCGGATTGGAGGGAGAAATAAACTAACCAGCAAGCTACATAAAGAGGGTTTCAAGCACTTTCCGAAGATAGAGAAAAAATTTTGACTAGAAATTGAAAAATCTGAATGGTAAACATTATTATAATATATTCCAGACGTAATGTGATACGTGCGTACATAAATATACTTAATGGGCTGCAGACGTCATAGCACAAAAACCGTTATTGCATATTTGCAATACGAAATTACGTCTCATCTTTTTTACTATAATAACTCTTATTTAAATTCAAGACGTTTATTCCATCGTATACAATACGTAGACTCAATATACGTCAGAATCACTTTGATATAAACAATCGCTTTCATCAGGTTCGTAAACCCCTTGGAACTCTTACTACGACACGATATTAATCTAAGAATACAGATGATGTCTACACATAGGGCTGTTCTTCGTCACTTTCTAATATTTCTGCATCACTGCTACATCTGTTTCTAGAGACTGTATTATTTATTGTATTCCGTTTTATTAGATCTGATAGACAGAAACACTCAGGCACGAAACGTGTTAATCTATTCTGGTGGTATGTCATCTATCAATAATCTCAGCTTGACCGTGAGGCCTTTCTTCATATTGAACACAAAATACCACTGACCCTCTCACGTTATGCGGTGAACAGACCCATTTGCTGCTTAATTTCCGCGTTCTACATTGTAAACAAAAAAACAAAAAAAAAATGATTGTTTAAATTGCTGTAAATATAAATCCTCAAATGTATCAACCGCTTTATTATGGCTCACTGTTCGACACGGGCCTCCGCTCGGAACCAGAAGTATTAAGTGAGACCATAGTATACTTCACGCTAGAAAAATGCAGGTTAGTTGCCTTCGTTAGAGAACATTATGGACAATCCCCAGTCATGCAGACTTTTCTCACAATGTTTTCCTTCACCGGTATAGCGGGTGACATTTCATTTTGAAAACGCCCAATTCGAAAGTTAGGAGGTGTGTGCCAGGGATTCGATCTCCCAACAAACAAAATAGAATAGTGTATGACTGGTTCAATAACGTTAATGAATTAAGTGGATCTATTTCATCACTACAAGTCTTGTGATTAATTTAGCGATATTACAACCATAAAGATGCTTCACTACTCCAACTAGACGGGTCTCCAAGGTACAATAGAAAGACTATAAAGAGCGCTGTGGATACCGGCAGTAGTATTAAGACATGTTAAGTAAAGGTTCGTGGAATTTTTACTTATAAATTCATATAATCAGGGTATGGAAAAAGAAAAATGTTATGGAGTATATGAATGAAACCACTGTTACTTTATTTAAAAATATGTTAATACCCATAATAATAATAAGATTTAAATGAGCTCTCGTCTTATTACTTAATAATATAATCACATTTTATTAATAACAATATCGTTCGCAACAATATGATACATGCTAAAAATGTGACACGGCTAACCAGTCTATGAAATTGGACTAACGATCGCTCTTTGTCGGCATCGAATTGATACTAACTGCAAATTGTATCTGTTTAATCTGAGACTGATCAGTGCTGTTCAACTTTTTTTCTAAATGTTGGTGAACAAGCCTAAATAATGATCTTAGTAGATTAGATAATATTACTATTGTGTACATTTTAACTTTGACTGCCTCGTTGGTCGTGTTGGTTGCAAGCGCGACTGCCGATCGAGAGGTCCTGAGTTCAAATACCGGATTGTGT
>DVOY01000675.1:0-10647 GCA_018237585.1 Apyrrothrix maculosa | reverse complement strand
GCAATAGACTCACCACCTATTCCATATTGGTACGTAAACGTAACTGGTGAAACGTGGGAGTGTACTATACTCCTCTGAATACCTCTTCGAAGATTGCAGACGTGATGTTACGTTATATTTTAGTCACAAAGATAAATCGATCGGCGGTCGCGCTTGCAACCTACACGACCAATGAGGCTGACTAAAATATAATTATACTATAAAGTTATTATCTAAAAGAAATACATATTTGTCATTAGAAGGACATATCGAAAATAAATCTAAAACTTTAATTTCACTATTGTGTATAATTTTTATTCGGTAGGTTTTCGTTCTCGAAGTTTCCAAATGGTAGACGAACATAAAAAATTTCATAGTTCTTACGGAACGGAACTCAAGCGTCGTGATTGTTGTGACCTTGAATTTGTTCGTCTAATATTGGCTACTATGGCAACCGGGCAACAGAAATAATATATTCGCTCGTTATCCGCTATTTTTTTTGTCACTTCCATGCCAAGGAAATATTCGCGGCTATTCCAAATACCAAATAATTCGTTATATCTATGCTATTCAAGTGATGCCAAACGAGAACTGAGAGCTTGCCTATTGCCTTCAACTCTACATCCTCACATTGACCCACTTTGGGGAAATATTTTGATGATTATAATAATAGTATAATGCGAGGTGAAATATAGCGGCCGAGTCAGGCTCAACGGAATTAAAACGTTTGCGACTGAACAGACAGCCAGTTCTATTATCCATTGAAAAGCTTTCTTCACCGCAGTACGTACATGGACGTTTACTTGCGATTCTTGATAGATTATTCTACTTTGTTTCAACTAATTATTTTGAAAAAAGTATAAAATACTAAATTCATATTTTAAATTTACTCGTAAGATGATCTAAGCTTGTTTTATTCAACCTCTCATTTTTCACGTCTATTTTGTGATTTTATTGCTCGAGTATTAAAATGGTCTCATATGATGCGAGTAACAGCTGCCGGAAGTGCTGGCGATGTCAATAACCGGAAATATTATATAAATCCTAATTATGTTCACCAACAGAATTGTATGCCTTCAGCTTTACAAACAACATCCCGAGTACAGTACGGAAAGGAAAAATAACATTGGATCTAAGATAGATATGAAAAAAGATATAATTAATGTGGAGAATAATTCGGAAGACAATGTTTTCAATAGACAATTAATTATTCATCAAGGTTTCTACGGCGCTAATAGGTTTTTTCTTATCTAAAAGTAAACAGATTCATTATTTATTCATTAATAGCCAACAATTTCTAAAACAATGTGTAATCCAAATACAAAATAATACGTTTAACGGCCTTGTATATGTCGAACTGAATTCAGAATACATGGTGGACTATGAGGCGTGATTAAGAAATACAAAAATGCCGTGACACCTGTCCTATCTCTTTGTATACGTTGGACATAATGCGTTTGGATAGGGTTTCTTGAGGCACGGATAATTTCCGTGTATGTTTTTATGCTTATATCAAATTAAATCTATACAATTGTTTCTGACTGAATGCAATAAATTGGCGGTTATAAATTGAAGTCAAATACTAAAGCGTATTACGTACTTACTAACATTTTAATGGTGGTGACATAACGACTAGTTTTTTGGAAAATGTTTCATTCTATTTAACATGTTAATTTCTATTTGATTGTAGCCATTGATTTTTATTCGAATATTTGATCAGTTTACACACGATAACTTTAGGTCATTTAATAGTTTCTAATAATTGCACTAACACAGGCGTTGTTGAAAAAAATGGCCGTTTTTGTCACATTTTCCCTCCATATACAACACCAACCATTCTTTTTACTATAAATGTACACGTATTCGTAATACCTTGGTGAATTTAATACGTAGTGTTTCAATTTTCCCGCCCAATGATGTCATATTATAGTTCTCTATATAAAGAGCTAAAGATATATGTAACGTATACAACTTCAAAGCACGTTTACGTTTCGTTTTGTACAAACACTAAATATAATGTTTTTATTGGAACGTGTTTTGAAACTTCGCTTCATACTGTTTATGTCTGAATCTTGCCCGTAAATTAGGGTCTTTCTAATAGACCAGCATAGAGACTAGAGCAAGTTTTGATGATCGTTTTGAAAATAAACTGACTTAATAAATAATTAAATAAATTATTAAATAAATAATTAAATAAAGTTTATTTTTACATATCAATTGTTATATGCCAAAAAGATGTTCGAATGCCGTCATAAAACAATTAAAATGTAAAAATAAACATTACTGAAATGTGCAAGTTTATTTTAAATACCATCAATATTTGCTGTGCTGTTCGTGTCAATCTTTTTGAAAGGCCATTACGTCCATAGCTATGCCTTGTACATCCATGAAAAAAATCTTTTTTAATTATCAGTATTCATTGTTCTCGGCCGCGGTACGTTTCAGTTACGAGAGCTGTATTAAAATGTTTGTGCAATACATTATTTATCGTTCTGCAACTTTATATATTCATTATGTTATTTTATTTCATATCACGTCTATTAAATTATACCTATTTTAAATAATGTCTCGTTGGTCGTGTTGGTTGCAAGTGCGACTGCCGATGAGAGGTCCTGGGTTCAAATCTCGGGTCGAGTACTATTGGATTTTTCTTAAATTTCTATTAGTGGCTCGGAGTCTAGAATTGTGTCCGGTGAATGGCAATAAACTCACCACCTATTCCATAATGGGACCTAAACGTAACTGGGGAAATGTGTGGAATACAGGCGTGATGATACGTATTTTAAATAATTGCATTAAATGATGCACGATACCCATAAACTAGATTTTATTAGAGAATTCCCTGAAAACGACGAAGTTAAGGTATTTTTTAAACCGTTACAATTGTGTATTCCCAATTTTGTCGTATCATTTAAAAAAAAAGTTTATAAAGTTTCATCTAACCAGTTGTTTTGGACGTTTTTTATATATATAGATACATAGCAAAATACGTACTGGCATCATTAAAAGAAATCTGTACAAGTTTCTCGCCAATACTTCTGCATTAGGTTTTTTAAAGCTGTGATGTAAAACATCAGCACACTAAACGCGTTGTACAATCTAATATATTTTCACTGCGTATGTCTCACGACCCTGACTATATCAAATACCTTTGTGTCAACAATGAAAGGAGCTATCTGCCATATTGAAATATAATCACTCGCTAATATTTCCGTATGTGTTTGCTTACTGAAACGTAATTTGCAGCTGTTCCTTATTCTAGAATCACATTTGCCGCGCTTTTAACAATAAGATAAGCATGACGTAACGGACCAAATATTGATTTCTGAATGAAAAACTGAAAGAAAAAAATGCAAATTGAAAATGGTCAAACACAAAGCTATCATGTACATATTGTCCAGACGATTGATTAGAAATGATTTATGCCTTAGTTTACTAGCCGCATCGCTAAAGTGACACTTATTACTGCTACGTATAATTTTGATACCTTTCCAAGTGTAAGATTTGTATTTTTCTTATAACCTCAGTATTCTATTCGTTTACGACACAGCCATTATGTGCAAGGCAAGTATAAACATTTTTCAGTGTTTCTGATATAAGCTTCGATTTTATTTATTCAGATAAAAGCTTCAGTGTTCCTCACTCTCGATATACCCATAATTAAAATCACGCGCCATTCGCCAGGGCGTCGCGACATTGCGAATTGTATTATTCAAGCAGCCATTTTATATAAAATCAATATGTTCCCGCGCTGCAACTCATAACCATGTTGGCTTGTTTTATGACAATGCAACGCCGACCATGGACTTCCTTCCAACTACTGTATAGTTGGCTGTTTCTTTTGTTTTACACCACAAACCGGTATTATAATGTTGCCTTCGTGTCGTTTGAATAGAACGCATACAGTGCTTCAACACCCGTCTCTCTGATAGAAAGTAATTATGTAACATCTTGTGATAAATATAATAAAAAAGTTAAGGGATAATCAATTTTATTTTGCAAAAATTGTATGACGTGACTTACTAATGTTTTCATATCAGTTTATATTATATAATATGTCACTTTGACATTTTTATAATTAACATGAATATCATAGATTTCGTTATTATCAAATGTTAGTGTTAAAGAAAAAAAACATAGATTTTTTTAAATTGATGTAACATTGATGTAAAAATATGTATAAAAGATCTTTTTCGGACACTTAAATATTTGATATTGAATAAGTCGTCGTCCGTGAACTTATTCTGAGTTTATATGTATATGTATAATCTGTGAAACGTGTATCGTGTCGCTACGCAGCGCCGAGGCAAAGATAAAGTAGGCATTATCAGGTCGTCGTATCGATGACTAATTTTACCGTACTGTATCTAGCACATGAAATACCCGTGTGATGCAATGTGTGACAACAGGCAATACTTACTTTCGTAAACATAATCTCGTTTTATACATCCGTGACGTCATTCGAGTGCGCGAAAATTAACATTCGTCTGGCGACATATTAATGACGTCTCATTTTATATACTACTTTACATTGATTCTGTTTAATGTTATCAAGTTGGACTGATAGTAGTGGGAGCAAGAAATTATAAAGTCGAGTGTCAATAGTTTATTTTGTGATGCTAAGACTGTAGAGGTTTAAATTACGAATTCCCCGACGATAAGCCGATATTTTTAGGGAAAAAGAAAGAATTATTGGCAAAAAAGCCTCAATCGTAAGTCTCTGATAACATTCGACCGTATTGCGGAGATTATGGCTAGCAATAAATTATGTCAATGGAAAGAACGTTCCTATAAAGCAGAATAAAATGCTAGTAACGCAACATTTAGGGGCTTTGGAATTTTACATGGACTACGCGAATTGATGGGTTTTTCCAACTCGTCTCTATCGGTGAGCGGGCTCAGTTTGAAATAGTTTTTTAACTACTTAACAAAAACCAGAACTAACTGACACTGGTCTTCTGCGAAATCGGTGTCACGAATCCCTGAGCAGAAGAGAACACTCACCTCCCTGCTTTTGCTCTTCTTCACGTGAAAAAACTTAAAGTGTAAGACAGTTAGGAAAGCAGTTCATTTTGTTACCAAAGCTATTATTTTACATCTTCTGTATGTTTGCGTCTTTTATTAATATTCGTTCATGATTTATCACAAAGTATTTGCTTAGCTGCGCCTTGGTAACGGCAGAGCTGCTCACGTCACCTCCTGACGTCAACTGGATAATGGTATTGGAACTTTTCGCAATTATGTAAATCGTTGTTAAATAAATAAAAGATTTTTACAATATCATTCAAATTTTCCGAGGGTTTGACATAATTTTCCAATCAGTAAAAAATCGTCTAAGAATTCGGAACATTGACGACAGGTGGAAGTAAATGTTGTCGATAATGGACATTTGCAATTGTTGATGTTCTCTAATGCTTTGATTGCTTAGTACCACATTTCATGCATCTTGAAGAACCCCACTGAAAATCATTTCGCTAATACCACCCTGCACGTCTCTCGAGCCATATCCATCAATAGCCTAATACAGTTGGCGGATAATCATGACGTCACTCGCAATATCTACTCCCAACGTTATTACCTGGAACCAATGCGATGCTTTAAAACTCCAGGGCTTTACACAAATAGGGATTATTTAACTATGAGTTGAGAGTATCGTAATGTTGCCATAAAGGGTGTTTCATTGAATTTTGACTGGCTAAGTACAGACGTGGATTAAAAAAAAATTAAAACAGATGGACATATTCCTCATGTAAAGAGATAGAAGACAAAGGCAATATAATATCGTTTGGTATCGGTCGCCAATTTATATAGAACTAAATTTATCCCGACGACGCCTAATTAGACTTTTAGTAATAGCACGTTTTCGACTATGTTATATTTCTGTGACCTATTTCTTCCGGAAATGCGTGTTGAACAGAAATCTGACAGCCATTCTAATTTTGAAACACACACGCTAAGATATTTCATAGCAGTTATTGAAAAAAATATAATTTTTAACAATAGATTAAACACTACGAATATTAATACCGATGGTAAGTTTTAATAACAAATCGATCTCGTACATTCGATATTTTACTCAATTTAGGCGAGAACGAATATTGTATAACTCTTGCCTTTTCTTAATGGAGACAATAAAATGTCTGCAGTCACCCACGCAGATAATAAATCTGCTACAGACTGCGAAAGAGTGTAAATCCCAGCCGGCCTCTATTTTTCTCGATTCATACAACCTGGAGTTATTCAAGACAAAAGTGAATAGGCACTTTCTAGGCAAGCGTGCTATATCCTAGGCTGCATTCTGCTTTCCATCAGGTGGAATAGCAGTCAAACGCAAGCCTATAGCTAAGTAAAAAAAATCCTGACGTGCTTAAACATGCACACCACGCGAATAGAACTGGAAAACAAAACGTGAGGCTAGTAAGATGGCGCTACAGTCCTGGTGCTGGGAGCGTCTAAATGGGACAATTTATTTATTTACAACGCATTTCCTCGTTACGTGTTACGAGGCATATCGCATGCGCTGTTCCTACGTTGCAATTTTACAATCTGAACGACAACATCATAGGTACCAGCCAAGACAATTTATCAATCTGTAGCGGATGTACCAGATCGTGGCAATAATGACCAACTTGAGCGTGTATATCCATATTAAAGGGGTCTTAAATTTCACGTATTAATAGCAAATCAGAAACTCTCGTCAATATAATTTCGTTGCGATTTCTATTATATAAAACATTGTTACTTCGTACTGTACAGTTGTGTTAGCAGATGTACTAAAGATACATGTTAAATTTTTTGAGCAATATTTTTTTTTTCTACTTATGTTCTGCAGGTATATAATCGGCCTTACTTGCAAACAGCGCTCGCCTCAAATAATGCGTATATATTTTTTTCTTTTCCAGCGGATAACTAAAATCAGTTAAACGTATGCAATCATGACTTCCGTTTTATTTTGATAATCGAGAGCGTTTCTATTTGTTTTGTCGTTTCGGCTGAATTCACGTGAAACTAATTACAATGCAAACCGTAAACGATAAAAACACCCCGCGCAATTTGCGGCAAGTTGGTTAAACAAGGAAATTGTGTTGTGGAAATTGTTGGAGAGAAGATAAGGCCCCGATATGCGAGTAGACGCGCTTTTATAGCGCAGATAACAAGTACACAAACCGTATTTAATGAAAGGTGTAAAAAAAAAATTTAGGCGAAACTAGGCATTTCAGTTAATTTCATTTCATTTAAATCACTGTGTTACCTATGTTTGAAGTGTAATAATTGTTGACGAAGTCCAAAAATTCGACGAAGTCCAAAAGTGTAATAATTGTTGACGAAGTCCAAAAAGTCATCTGAATCAACTTTCGTCTTTTCAAAGCCAACAAAGTTGTTGAACATTTTCAATGTAACTGGTGGAATTATAGATTAACGATTATTTTTTAAACTAGAAGCTGTCACTGTCAAAAGTACCTAACTGTTTACTTTTGGAAATCACCATCATATTAGACTCTATTTTTCTATTGCTGGGCAAAGTCTTCTCCCAAAGTGTGTGACAATACTTGTGCCTACGCCATATTTAAAGCCATAGACAATGTTATTACGCTTTAATACGAAAATGTGTTATGCACGACACGGAGAGACAATTTGGACTCTTGCTTGATAGTCACAAACTTTGATTCCCGCTGAGATACGAACTACATATTGTTATACATTTATAAATGACATCTCCGCCATATTTTATGATTGTATCAGACATGTCTAACTCAAACCAAACTATATAGGTCGATTATAATTGTTCATAATATTATAATAATATGCCATGTTTATATGGGGATATTTATGCATTTGCACACCTGTATAGTATTTGTCTTTATTACATAAAAGCAGTGTTTAGATCCATATTTCCATTTATCAATGGAATCGGTTCCAGCTACTGAGGTTATATTCTGATAATGTACCTATACCACAGTTAATGTTCGCCTCGGGTTCTGAGGCAGTGTATCTGGCCTTGTCCAAGTTGGTTTGCTGCGGTACAGTCGTTAACAATCGATCAGCTCCCTCGTCAGCACTGCCGCATTGGATTAAACCAGCATTGTGCTCGTCTGTACCTAATCTAAAATCCTACAGCAATTGTTCTAATATTTAATCAACGTTGATCATGAATTTCGGCGTAATATCTTTATAGTGACATTAAATTGTAAACAATTGAACTGTTTATTTTAATCATTATTGTAAGTCAAATTTAGTTCACTACAAGCATCCCCTACAGCATCCACTACAAGCATCCCCTAATGCTGTTAAGCCCTAATTCAACTTTAACGAAATACTTACTCCTGTGGCGGTTTAAATTATAAATGTTAGACACTAGATGTTTCTAGATTGTCATCATTACGTAATCTTACTATGTTCACGTATAAATTATCTGGCTTCTGTCTGCTGTTGTCGGATGTACCTACAAGTAATGTCTGACAAACAAGAAGGATCGCCAAATTATACACCGTACGCACACATTCCTGGTGACCGACTTGTATAATTTCTTTATAACAATTCGCAATTCGGTATATAAGTACAGTTTTCGCTGAGTTTTATCATTTTGCTCTCTTTTGAAGGCAGCCCATTGTGTAAAACCGGAAAACCTACAGGAAAGCCTGTGTACTATCGCTGAAAGAATTTTTCTCTATGTGCCGTTTAAACAGCTAACATGTTTTGCAAAAATGTACGAAAAAATTCTCTCCTTCTCGCTAAAATTATCCGAAAAATTGGCGTGGGTTCGAACTGTTGACACTTTAATGTCGTAGAAGTCATATTTTCATGTAATTGACCATTTCATGCGTACCATAGAACGACTATTTTAATTTGCAATGCTACGTGGAAAAAGCACAAAGCTCACGGCATTTAGTCACTTGATTATTTGCGTGCAGAATTCTCTAAACGTCCCTTTGGATAGTTGTATAATTATAGGACCAATAACTAATCACGAATGCTATTCATGGGGGAACGCTTTCCAGATCATTTGCGGCTCGAAACTGGTGCTATGAGTAAAACACTTAATTTAACCGATTTCTTGTTAATTCATTCTCATTAATTCATTTATTGTTACTCTTTTGGTTACGATTTTCGCCTTAGACCGAGAAGGGTTGATCCTTTATCTAACACGTCGGCAGTGCTAAATGCGGGCTATCTGGTATTTCATCCGCCTAAAAAAACATGAATAATTCTAAGCTGTATAGATTTCTCATGGGTTATTATTGCTTTGTTATAATACGGGATAGGTATTGTAACGATTTAGGTCTGGATAAAATACTATTCGTGATTTTACCACAGGAAAATTCAGTTTTTTCTAATTGTTTTCCTCTATACATGTATGTATAATCGTGTACGTTACTTTATAACATGTAACTCACGATTCCTCTGACATGTTACGTATTTATCGATATTAGTAACAAAATAACTTTTAATTGGTCAAACACTAGTGTGTCACATTTAAAAAAGAACTGACAATTCTCCTTAACACTCGTTAACTTGTAAACACCAATTAGAATTTGACGCTTTATTTTTTTCTAAATTCTACGACATTTTGCATTATTCCGATCCATTTTTTATATTTCTGATCTAATAAGTTTTTATTACAATCGGATATGTCGCTACTACTATCAATTGATTTTCAAACTCTATGAATACACAGATGAGTAGGTTCATGGTAAATGTAGACGTTATTGAGGTAAATATGCATAAATTACTATTAAATTATAAATTAAGATGGCTTCGAATAAAATTATTTTCACGGCGGAAGGTCATAGTTTTTAAAACTTCCGTCTCTTGGTGGAATCAGTAACGATCAGTTGTGTTGTAAACGAATGATATTTAATTTATAGTATTATTTTCGTCCGAATTAATTTAGATTAATATCTAGATAATATATAATATTGTTGTTTGCCTGAAACAACGTTTAAGTATAGAATATGACAGTAAGTAGTCTTTATCATGAAACAAATAATTTCCAGTTATACAATCAGGAGGCTCGGGGGTAATGTTAGTCACCAATCGGCTTACAATTTTTTTATCAGTTTATTTAATCGTTATCATATATTTATTTGAAGTTGGAAGTATCAAACTGTCCACCTAGTTGCCAATCTAGTATTAATAAATACGTTATCATTGGATCATTTCTCTTATCTCACGCGGCCATTAAATTTAATAATCGGAATAAACCACGAGTTTGCTACAAACGTTGCTCCGCGTGTATTCTAATGTTAAGGAAAGTTCGTTTTTAAACGTATTAATCTGTGAAATTCTAAATTTCATAAATAGCTCATTGGTAAGTTTGCATTAAGATTTTTGGCTGTATCCCTATATATTATTGTTGATAGAATTTGGACGTAAAATAAAAGAATAATTTTAAAATTTGGAACATTCACATTAAGAATATGTAAACTAATATCATAATATCTATTGTCATTAACCGATCTTAATCTAATATTTACGGTCTGTTAAGTAACAAAAATACATGAAGTTTCGAATTTGTTTGTTCTGAAACGTAATTGTTATAATTACAGTTATCAAATAAAAAACTTTATATTCGCAATAGCCATGTACATATAATTGTATCATTGCCGACATACAATGGTTATAAGCGGAAATATTGTCAATTTAATCCACTAATAGACATATTATGTC
>DVOY01000674.1:0-10647 GCA_018237585.1 Apyrrothrix maculosa | reverse complement strand
ACCATACTTGACCATTGATCCACATATAATTACTTAAACTGATAAGATTGATTTGTTGTATATATTATATTAGTGACCCGCCTACACATTGCTTCCATATACTACACATAGTCTAGTTATTGAACATAAAGATCAATATCTGGAAATTTCTTTCATGTAAAATTTCAGAATACATGATGTTTTTATTGTTCTATTCAGTGTTGTTAGTGCAACATATTGATTTTGCAGCATTCTCTTTTCTAGAGTAACCAACATATAAGTATCCATTTGAGAAACAGGGCCCCCTACATCCCATCTTGTTGATCTAGTACATAGGTTCTCAATTGTTTCTACTGCCCACTTTAAAAACGATTCTTTTCTAGCAACCCCAAAATTATTTTAAATATACCTAGTGTTTCATATATAAGCCTTATTCTTTATCAGAATTAAAATTTAAATCCTTTTTAATTTTATGACCCTTTACCACTCACCTGAAAGCCTCCAGTGCCCTCAAGGGGGCATTATCACTCACTTTGAGTAAGACTAGACTAGTGGTTGCTAGCACAACAACAGCTCAAGAGGTCTTGGGTGCGATCCCCAGGTCAGGCGAAGTATTATTTGGATTATCCAACTTGGAATTCTAACAGCCACGAGGTGATTGCCTCCTAGTCTTCTCAGACTAATACTTGACACGTTTTGTCCTTATGGTTCTAGACTGGCCACAGTCATCTGGAATTCTTCATATATCATTACAGGTCATTGGGATGGACTGGTCAATATCAATTTGTTTACTTGTACACTTTATCATTACTGTTTAACATTGATTAAATTTCATATTGACTGTGCAATAAATGAATCATTCATCAATTAACAAAGGATTTTATGAAAAACAAAGCTCTTTATTAAACTCGATTGAGTCAGTTACATCCTATCTAGGTATCTAATTTATATCAGTTACAAAGATCAAAACATCATTGTTTATCAAGTCAGTTTAGTCATAGTTCTGATCGTGCGTTCTATATATTAATGTTAGATTACTTACAGTGATAATTGTACATTGCGCCTTATAATTTTTTTTCTGCAAAACGCTATACATTATATTTTTATTTATATTAATAGTCAATATTTAAAAAAATATTTTTTTAATGATTTTCAGTCATATCGCATCTACTGCATAGCTGTTAAATCCGATGGCTGTCCTAATTTTTTAATATTCCTTCAGGCACTTTTAGCGTCATGTTTCGTGCCAGTGTTCTCGGGCTTGTTGCCGCCGCGGTTTCATGGCATCAGATACATGGACGGTGGCTTTAGTGACAATTTGCCCGTGCTAGACGAGAATACGATCACAGTCAGCCCGTTCTGTGGTGAAAGCGACATCTGCCCTAGGGATCTTAGCTCGCAATTATTTCATGTGAGTACGTTAATTCTATAATAGGATAGTTAGAAGGCATAGTTTGGACAGGTATTATTTTATAATGATGATACTGTTTACGGACTTCACTACAATAAGAAGCACTTTTACGTCACTCAAAATTGTTAGCTGACGTAATTTGATTAATTACATGCATTACGTAATTCAAGACCATTTAGAATTCAATTAACTGAATTTAATTATTTCCTTGTATTAATTATCCAAAGAATATTCTATATATTTCTTTAATATTTTAAACCTCGACAGGTGAACTTGGCGAATACAAGCATAGAGCTATCAAAGCAGAACATTGATCGTTTCGCGCGTATTTTGTTCCCACCAAAACCGGAAGTGCTTAGCAACATGTGCAAACAAGGCTTCGACGATGCCTTGCGTTTTCTCCATAGGAATAACTTGATCTCGTGTACCCGGTGTCTAGCGGTCCAGACCACTTTCCAGCTCCAAGATGTTCTAGATGATACAACTTATGAATACGATCCCGACTGCGAAGAGTGTAAAACACATAGACAGGTACGAAGTTACAAAAGTATGTAAGAACGCATTTTTACTACTATTATGTATAATTATAGCCATGGTTCGCACAACTACTGTTACATTTCGGTTTTTTCCAATGTGACAGATGTTTGGATGTTGTTATGGCGGAACTATTAAAAGATACTGTTAATAAAATATGCCGCTAATCATTGAAACCCTGGTTTTAGACAGATTACTAATGAAAATATGTTTAGAATTTAATTATAAAAATAAAGCTTTTGTAGGCATCGTACGAAAATTTTGAAACTGTTAAATTACTTTACTACGTCAGATAGATATTCTGTAAAACCTTAGCAATTCTATTGTTAATAATTACAAGTTGCAACTTGTTTTCTGAACTTTAAAGAAAGGCAAACAATGAAAACTACGCAATTGTTTAAGGACGCACTCGTAGACGACCTCCCAGATACGGTGATGACGATATTCCAAAATGCCATCGACTCTGCCAATACCGGCATCGTGAACTGGGTGATGAGACAGCGCGGAATGAGGTGCGTCTCGCTATTGACGCTGCCATATAGAATACCAGCCGACATTATGTACGCTACTTTTACCAAGTGAGTGGTGTTTTGTACTACTTCTTAGTAGGCTACATTCGAAGATGTAACTGGACTATCTTACAAAATTCAACTTCATACAGTTCATGTGATTTCACATTCAAATATAGGTGTAACACTAGTCTTTAGTCTTTTACCGTTTTGTAGTTTTATCTTTTACACTTTCTCGTGATCTTATATTTTTAAGCGTTACAATAATATTTACAGCCAATTAAAGTTGCGTGCAATCGCTGCGAGTAGTTCTTCGTTTGCCAATTAGGTACATTTGAATAATACGCGTTATAAATTTTATAATACGCGTCATAACCGACTTCACCGATCTTTTGCCTTTGTACGAATATAATGAACACGGGAATATTAGGTATTACACAGAGTAGTAACATAATATTATGAATATTAAAATATTTATTTCCTCCTAATTATCATCGATGTATGCAGACATTTATCGTACTATACGTAACGCCATTGTAACTGCGTTTATTTTTACATTCGACGTTACCATTGATCACTTGTTTAATTAAATCGATTTGCCAATTCAGTTTTCTATACTTTCATCATCAATTCAAATGAGCCAGATAGATACCTACATTGTGGTATAAAAGTGTAGCTTGTAAAAAAAATATTTACACAGTAGATAACTAGTAACTATGATTCAACATTAACTTTGTTATAATTTTTTGTTACAATAACACGTACGAACGACGATAACAATATTACGTCAATGACTATCAAATTAGTTCGTATCACTACAAATAATTTGCTACGGATGGCACAAAACTCTTGTTTTCTACACTTTTTAATGTGTCATGGTCCCCTGTTTATGAAATGTTTGAATAAGTTACTGTTCTCTGTCAATTATCATTGCTACGCGGACGCAGTTTTTAATACTAATATGAATATTACAATTCATATTTTTTTTATCTTCACGTCGATATTCCCAGAAGAAATAGTCAGAAGAGTGTATTACATAATATAAAATCATGTTTACCATTAAACTAGATATATGTCAAATCAATTGGTTTACTATTCGTTTCTACTGAGGACACCATCTAGCACCTATCCGAACTTCAACAGACATACAAAAGTAACAATAAATTACGCACTCATAGATATTTCATATGTAGGTGCGTTTTAATAGCCGTTCTAATACATTTTGTGCTATTGACACCTAGAATGGTAACTGGTATTTAACTTTAAGACACATTTTGTATATTTTGTTACTGATAGATCTCCTGTACTTACAAAGATTCATCGCTTTTTTAGTTATCTCGGTGATAAGGTAGAAAGGCATGCTGTGCAATACACTGTGGTTGGGAATGTGCACGTGCTTAGGAAGAGGTGTGTCCGACACAACAACACTATCACTAGGCAAGTTTTGCATCGTTTTTAGATCAGCCGGTGGCGGTGCAGAGTGGTGGACGGGTGTTTCTGTTGCTTTAATGTTTTAAATTTCAGGAAATAGTTTGTTATTCAGCGACGGCATCATTACGTCTTCACTTATAACGTTTTAAATGAACGGATGCAACAATAGGTTACAACAATAGCTCTTTTACTAACATTTATGCACGTCTCCAAAATTAACTACTGTTTCACTTTGTCAAGGTATTAACTGTAACTTAGAATCATTGTTTATTCGTAGATTAATTCTAATTTGCTTCATGAAGTAAGCCACTATCAATATTCTAGCTTCCTTATTAAAATATAAATAGGTACTTACTAGAATGTAACAAACTTACGCAACTGCTGATTATTTATTTGGATCCATTGTGCGCTTGTTAGGTCAAGGCTGTGACGTCACGTTGAATTTTTAATGTTTTAGTTTGGCGATGTGATTTTTATCTACACGTTAAGATTTTGTTTTTCAATATTATATTAATAAAACGTAAATATTAAATACGCCCACCGAAATGAAGTATCAATTAAAGCTGAATTCGTTTTAAGTTTTATTTAAAAAAATATATGTTGACCGAATCGTTGGTCGTGTTGGTTGCAAACGCGACTGCCGTTCAAGAGGTCCTGTGTACAAATCCCGGGTGGGAGAAATATTGGATTTTCTTAAATTTAATTTTTAGTAATGGCTCGGAGTCTGCATTTGTGCTCGGTGTATGGCAATAGACTCACCACCTATTCCACTTTTTTTTTGCCTACCTCTTCGGGGATTATAGGGGTGATGTTACGATGTTACGGCACCAATAATATATATTTATGTCAAGACAGTTTTTATTGTAGAGCAAGTTTTAAACGAATAGGAGAATATACTGCAATATATGAATGTTATAACAAAGTTAGTGTGAAACAAAGTCACAGTTCGTTCGACCTCGAACGTGGTGTTGATATCGTTGTAAACCACAGTTAAATCGTAGGTTCCTGTGATAACGCATCCTTTGCCCACGTGTTATTATCTCCTTTTTTTTAATCACTATAATTAAAATAACTACATTAGCTATCTACTGAATACTCATATTCAACCGTTATATACCGGATTGATGACAGGAATGTTCTATAATGTTGGTGTCTATTGTTCCCGAGCACTGCTTTGTTATAGTTTTTTTGCACCCCGAAAGCTTGTTTCCTATATTTAAATGTAGAATCGCCGTCATACGAATTCTTGGCCTGTTTTTTATATTAACTTTGTTGTTACTGGAACATCATAATAATGTCCCGACCGTATTCGGCCACAGAGACTGGGGACCAACTAACGAGAGCTTCGTTGGTGCGCTCTCTTATGACTGACATATCCAATTTTTGCAGCGAATGTACGACCACATTCGCTGCATGTCAGTACTCCTCCTCCTCCATAATTTTTATACTTTACATCATATATGAAAAGTATAAAAATTATGTAAAGTAAACGTAACATCACGCTTGTTATCCCCGAAGAGGTAGGCAGAGGAGTGTAGTACTCTCCCACGTTTCATCAGGCGTAGGCGCGTTGTAATCGGGACGATGTATCGGTAATGAATGAACCATTACATAATATATTTCAGTATCATGGTGCGCGTTATGCATTTTGTCGACTGCAAATATATACCGCGGCAGTGTGTGAGCTCTGCCATCGCCAAATTTTCCCTTGTCAGCCTTCACTATATGTTTCGTAACATCGCGCCTGCAGTCCCCGAAATGGTAGGCAGAGGATGGCAGTACACTCCCACGTTTCAACCGTTACGTTATGTATGAAGTTTGCAACATACACGTACAAGTAGCACTTCCTTGCACAAATCCTACCTTTAGCAATACTGTGCATGCTCGTGCGTGCTCGTAATTACATACACGCCCACATCCTTTTGTGAAACAATAATCGAAACTCTTATCCGTTATTACAATTAATTGAACGTGATTTTCAACTGGTTTCGTATTTCATACAATTTATCGTTCTTCCTTATATTTTTTTTACATTTTACGAACCTAAATTTCTAAGTATATTTTATTTTATTTTTGTGTTTGTGAATGGGCTTAATAAAAATGCTGATGTAGATTTATTTGTAATTAACTGCTATTTATACTAAAATCCAATCCCAAGATTTGTTAAAATTGCTTACACATTTGACTAAGTAATTATATTTTTATTCATTTAAACATTGTGAACAGTACAACTTATTATCATTAATGCTATCAAGATCATCATATATCATTTTCTGTTTATAAAGCTATACCTATTAATATTTTTATATTATAAAATATATTTATGGACTACTTCCTCTTCATTGATTCTTAAAATAAAAAGTTTTAAAAGTTTACATTACTATTATTTCTAAACAATATTACTTCTTCCGCAGATTTGTAACATGTACACCAAAGATGAGCAAATCGCTATGGCGTCTCAGTTGGCAACTCCTGAGACAACTCCACGCCTTCCTGTACACGACTCACGACTCCTCTGAAGCCGCCCGGGCATTGTACAAGCTGAGCATGGACCACAGGGACGACCACAAGTTGGATAGAAGGTATGGAAGGCTGTGGATAGAATTACGCATCAACTGATCAATGATAATCGGGAACAACTGTAATGCATTTTTTGTACGAAAAATTTTGTTATTTTTTTAAGAAATATGTATTTACAGGTCGTCAAATAGGTGACATGGGATATATGGGATGTATTTTAACTTTTTATTCCCTTCCATAAACATCCTTTTGTCGTATGTTTCACTGCAAGTGTGCTCTTGTTCTAAATTTTATGGAGGATATTTTTATTTTTATGTACGGCTACCTGCTACTTATATTTCGTTTGACATTAAACTTTCAAATATTGATGCCAATTTCATGTACAAAATAAGCCTGATACTGTCGCTCGTATTTATACCGCGTTCAATTACTGCTGGTACTAAGAGATTACTTTTATCAAAATGTCCGATATATTTTGATAACGATTGTTATATTATTACACTGTGGATATCACCGTAATTCATTAACGCTATCGAAGCGCATAAGGGTCAGATGAACAAGACGATCAAGGTGATTGATCTGTTATCCTTTCAAAATGTCTTCCTTGTTAAATACCTATTAGTAGTGAGAGAAAGGCAATAGGTTATCCAAGTATAGAGTTGGTATTAGCGTCTTGCAATGTTGACATGTTCAAACACAGTGTTGCCTTTTCACCAAACATATGATTAGTCTGAAATGGATGAAAGCAAAAAAATATGCAATAAGTATCGGACGAACCATATTCTCAAATAACGCCGTTTATAGACCAAGAACTACGGTCCCTTTTTAAGCTGCTAAAAGCTTTATGAGTATTCAATATTAATGTCAATTACTGCAATGTTGGTTGCAAGCGCGATTGCCGATTGAGGTCCTAGGTTCAAATCCCGAGCCGGTTACTATTGGATTTACTTAAAATTTCTATGAGTGGCTCAGAGTCCGGATTTATGCTCGGTAAATTACAATAGGCTCACCATCTATTCCATAATGGAATGTAATCGTAACTGGTGAAACGTGGGAGTGTACTAAACTCCTCTGCCTATTTCTACGGAAATTATAGGTGTGATGTTATGTTATATTAATACCTATTACAATTTTAATTAAAATTTCAAGCACACTTGAATATTAAAAATGTCGCATTAATGTTCAAAGAATATCTACTGATATTAAGGAGAATGAAAGGCAAAAGCTACTTTAATTCTTATTTAATTCCATCTACGTCATGTAATTATATCTAACGTCAATAAAATGTAAACTGAAAAATAATCTAATCTTTCCGTGACCTTCACGATTGCTAGATTATCGACAGAAAATGCATTTGTGTACATATAATCTCAACAGAATAAATTGTTCATTGAACAGTATAATAAAGTATATTTATATAAACTTATATACATTCGTATAAGTCTATGGAAATTCAAGTAATTGGTGATATAATGTTGCCACAGAGTTTGTCGTGCCTACCACATATTCTCAAAATCACTGTAGGTTGACTCGTAGGAAATGCCACCAGGCATTAAGTTCGCCTTTTGAAACCTAGTTTTACGGTAACACAATTTACGCTACATAAATAAAATAAAACCACGTACACATTTACTATCAATTGCCCTAACTGTCAGTCTTTCTTCACAACTCGGGAAGTTCACAGTACTCGTCTCAAACTCCCTACTGCCAGTCTTACTTCACAACTCGGGACGTTCACAGTACTCTAGTCTCAAATTCCCTACTGCCAGTCTTTCTTTACAACTCAGGAAGTTAACAGTACTTTAGTGTCAAACTCCCTACTGCCAGTATTTCTTCACAACTTGGGAAGTTTACAGTACTCTAGTCTCAAACTCCCTACTGCCAGTGTTTCTTCACAACTTGGGAAGTGCAGAGTGTGCAGTGTAGTTTAGAATAGACTCAAATTGCTTAGGACCAACATGTTTATAATTAGCATAAATCGCCAAATCACCGAAACAGTTCATTTACATTGTTAACATTTATGATGAGAAATAGACTTAAATTTATCGATATAGATGTAGTACTTTCTAAAGGCGTATCAATATATAAATAATAACAATGAAATTGATATTGATGTGAAATATAAACATTTATTGTTTAAACAATTCCACGGATAAGTTCTTTAAATATGTAACAGCTAGAAAGCCGTGCGCTGATTACAGTGTGCAGGTTTTGTATACAACAGAACTAAAACGGTTTTATCCTTCCAATTGCATATCGCAATATTAACCAGAACGAAGTCCAAAAACCGACCTTTTTAATCTGACATTGAAAATTCAATCTTATCTGAAGCGTGACACGATCCATGGTTGATCACCTTCAATAACCTACGATATCAATTAATCGACAAAGTTGACAACTTGGATAGATTTCTCGATCTACCCGACTTGCTGCTTGTTTCTTTCAGAACTTAGATTTGTTTTATCTATCTATCTAATTTATGCACCTAATAAGGCTCAATATGATTTAGCTCAGTGAATTATAGTAGTGTTTATTATAAATTTACTATCAGGATATCGATTTAAATTTCTCAAATTAATACTAATAGTTAGCATTGGGCTTGCCCGAAATAGCGCCTTTCTGAGTATATGTCACACCAGTTTTGCAAGATATTCCAAAGTAATATTATTGGTTAACACAAGTTTTTGTAATGATTTCCAAAAAAATACGTTATACAGTGGGTTTTAAATTTTACAAATGTAAATTAGTCCTAAATGTGCAGGTCAACAATCAAGACGCGGCACTATTTATATATGTGCAAAATAATGAAAAATGCGAGTGAGATCTGTAAACTTGCAAAACAAGAACAAAGACTATTTTAAAGTATTTTTGTGAATACCAGTTTGAAGTAAACAACTTCCATTCAGAATTAGGTAAACTAATACATTTGGCGTAGGAACATCTGGTACACAAAAAGTGACAGTCCTTTGCCACACTTAACACTGACTCCCCCTTTATAGCCGTTTCTCGATTAACAGACCACGTAGTTCTACAGATGTCGTTCAAAACTTTTTGGTAAAATATATTTTTATGTACCGTTATTTTATTTCCACGGGTGGTCTCCGCCGCGACCTAACTGCAATCGGCGCGAGCTCATGAAGAATGACCTCGTGTAGGTCGGAAGGTAGTTGGACCAACCCAAAGAAACATACGTGACTTAAGCCGGTACACATGTAATCATTGTTATTCTGATGAAATAGCACGAATTTAGTATAAGTAATGTGTTCAATAAACAAAATATTGAGACAAAATACACTTTTCAAATGCCTTGTAAAAATATGATAGTATTTTATCATAAAGTCGCAACTTGGTATAATGAAGACTTGGGAAATATGATATTTTATAAAAGTCTGTGTTGAAATTAAATTACGTAACATCACGCCTGTAATCCCCGAAGATATGGACAGAGGAGTGTAGTATACTCCCAAATTTCACCAGTTACGTTTACCTACCTATATGGAATAGATGGTGAGTCTATTTTCATACATCGGGCGCAAATCCGGACTCCAAGTCACTACTAGAAATTGCTATTAGAAAATCTTTAGTTACAAAAATTAAAAAAGGTAGAGATGCCACTAGGCATTAAGTACGCCCTTGTACCCCTTAGTTTTAGGTAGTTACTGAAGAATAAATAAATAAATAAAAATTGAATAGAACCCGACTTGGAAATCGAACCCAGGACCCCTCGATCGGCAGTCGCGCTTGCAACCAACACGACCAACGTGGCAGTCGAGCCCTATATCCAAAGGTATTAATTTTCAGTGTAGTTCTCACGTCCAGTTAATTCAGTGATTTCATATAACTTCAAAGGTACTCGTCACGTGTCACGAGCTCACTCCAATGATTGTTATTTTGTTACACGCAGCAATTGTTCTATTGTCAGTGTGTGTAAAATTTTGTGAAATCAACTCAAAAGAGAAATATTGTGAAACGTAGGTAAAATAATTATAAATATATACACGATATACACTAAATATAATATACATGGTAGAAGTGAAATTCCTTTATGAAAAATCCTTAAGGCAATTCCAATAACTTATTCAAATATACAAATTCTGAGTAAATAACTGAAATTATCAAAGTAGGACAATCATTGAATGACTGTTAATTTAGTAGACATTTATAAATTATTTAATTAGTTTTTTTTAATGAATTAACGTTTACTATATTTACAGTGAATTTAACCTAAAATAAATACATGAATAACAATACGCAATACTACCA
>DVOY01000673.1:0-10653 GCA_018237585.1 Apyrrothrix maculosa | reverse complement strand
ATGTTTTCTAAGGTGTGTGAAGTCTGCCAACCCGCACTTAGCCAGTGCGGTAGACTATGGCCTTAACCCTCTCATGTGCCTGGTGTATGGCAATAGTCTCACCACCTATTCCATATTGGAATATAAACGTAACTGGTGGGAGTGTACTAGACTCCTCTGCCTACCTCTTAGGGGATTACAGGCATGATGTTACGATGTTACGATATAATAAAAATAATAAGCACAATAAACACACTATTATCATATAAATCTCCACACAGCTATCTGATTCCTAAGTATCATTAGTGCTTGTGCTATGGTAATCAGATGGCTGATAAACTACAAATATATACTTATATAGATATTTTTTTACACCCAGACTCAGAACGAATACTCAAGGCCATCACACAAATATTTATTCTGGGAAGAAATCAAACCCATGACCACCAGCATAATATTCAGGTTCATTAATCAAAGCATCAACTGGCTAATCCAATACTGAAGCAGCATATTTAAGTATGCCCTAGACCTCTCATATTTGAGGAAGATTCAAGCCCAGTCACGGGAAATTGGTATAAATTCCACACTACAACCTATAAAATACACTATGACTATTGATTTTACCTTAGCTTCCTCTCCAACAAGCATATTCTTCAATTCTACAATTCTATCATTTATACTTGTTCTATAGCGTCTTTCAATTGCATTATGGGCACTCCGTTTCACTTCCTTTACTTTGGGTGGAGCATTTGTTGCATGACTGAAAGTAATCTTATCTCCATCCAGCACTACAGGTATTCCAGTTGTCAACAGAGTGGGGCCACTGTTCCCTGTGAAGAATGTGTGCACAGGCCTATTGTCTATTCCGGGTTTTGCATTAGTGATAATTCCTTGAGTTGCACCTGAAAGACAGAATTCATTGGGTTTTACATTACATAGGCAGGCATGTCTCTTTTAAATATCATATATTAACTCTTTTAAATATCATATATTAACAATGTAAATTGCATAATATGTAAATACAAAAGTTCTCTATGCAAATATACTTAATATTTATACAGAGTTTAACTAAGCTATCTATTACTACCCGTACTTAGGTAACCAAGATAAATTTCTGAAATAGTTGTATTCTGTTAATGTTTTGTGTTATTATGTGATAATTAGATGAACACAAGTCAGATTTAATTGTGGGAGATGAGTAAAAGGATGTTATTAATTTTAACAAATTGTTTACTCACATAATTAAATATGCTTACCTTGTACAGGTGCAGTGGTGTACATTAGTGTTTGTGTTTCTGAATTAATTATATTCGATTGCAAAATAACTGGAGAGAAATTTGCATCTGTACTTTTCAAAATGAGAGGTGTCAAATTCTTAGCATTATTGGGTAGCAATAATGGTTGACTAGCATGTGGTCCTTTGTTTTGTTGATTAATGTTTGTTACTCCATCTAATTGTATGAGCGAAGTACTGCCATCAGGCATTTGTTTCAATTTGCCAGGCCCTACATTTACATACAGAGGACTTGACACAACTTGCTGCACTATCATAGGCGCCTGTGCCGGAAATCTCGATTGTCCATGTTGAGTAACATCTGGGAGCTGAGAATTTTCATTGCTTTGATGGAAATTATAATTTTCCTCCCTTCCATAAACATTTCTTACTGGACTGCTTTTTATCTGTATGTTCTGAGGTGGAGCCTTTCTGTTCTGTGTGTATTGAGATACTAATGGATTCCCGCTGGTGTTGTAGTATGGGGATACTTGAGGAGATGATAAGATATCTAAATTAGACTTTGTATCAACACTCAGGAGTCCAGAATCGCTATCAACGTACGATAATTCCTCTTCCAATTTCTTCATGAAGTCACCATCGCAGCCGCTGAGGAAATCTACACATGACAGATAATAACATTATCCGGTGAATCATCTATTAGTTATTAATTAAAGCAAAAAAAGGGAAAACGTACCTTCAATTTCAGCAATGTCGTGCACATTGAACACATCATTGTTTATAAACGGTTCCTCAGGTTCCATGACTGAATAATTTTATACAAATATTTTAATTTTCAAAATCATAAATTGTCTAAATTACAATGTAAGTAAAGTATTACATCAGTTATTAAATTAATCATCTTACACAAACTTCTTGTTTACGTTCTTGACTTGCACGGGCTTCAGTAATATTTTGACATTTATGACGTGATCTTGATAAACCAATCACAAAGCTGAACAGCAGTGGTACGATATTGCGTCAGTATTCATTCATTCATAAATATTTTGTAATACACACTAACTCAAAAAGATAAGTCAACATTATAATTTTTATTTTACAGAATGTATGATATTTGATCATTTATAAATACATTAAAAATATAAAATTGAAAATGTGCTTTCTACGGAACTGCAGGTAGTTGTTTTTCGCTTTTATATAGTTGCATGGTCATTTCGAAAGATGGCGTTAGCGAATTACATTTATAAATATATAACGCCATCTATTAAAATTTTTTGATACTAATACAGTATTAGTTTCTAACAGAATCATACAGATACGGACTACAATGATACTGAATATTTATATTTAGGGACCGAGACGGTACTTTTTATAATTAAATATAACTTAACTTAAAAAACTGAAATGGAGCAATAGGGAAAGATTTACTGAACTTTACAGTAGGTACTTTTTACATATTGTAAAGTACACAAAACTAGAATTCTAGTTAGATTCATCCGATCTTATATGATCTGATCTGATCAGTTTAAATATGAAATCATTTTGCACACAGAATTGGGTAAAGTATATTCCACGTTCAAAATTATAGGTATGTAATTATGACTAACAACTCAATATAAAATTGTTCGTAACCATCTAAATATAAATACAATATGAGAAGGTATTGTTACCTTAAATGTTTACTATTGACAACTTTAGTCACTATTGAATGGTTTTCGAGGTTTAGCTCGAGTAAAAACACATTTAGTTATATATACTTTAGTCCCTGTAAGAAATAGAAATTTGATCGTACCTATAAACAAATATAAAAATCCTTTAATTTTTTTAATTTATTCATTAATGTAAGCTAAAAAATTAAACTAATAGCCAATATGTTTATAATATAACGTGCTGTCTAAAATATAACGTTTTCTATATTAGGGTAGACATATTCTTCCATCGCGTTTTTTTATTTTTGACACAGTAATCTGAGTCGGTAGCTACTCTGTATTCCTATAAGTAGAATCTCAATCGATACATTAATTTCGGTCTTTATAAAATCTCGCTAATTAGTCACAATTGGATTTGAGTAATTTATAAGTTTTGATTTCAATGTGTAAATTAAGAGCAGAATATTGAGATGGCTAATATAAAACTTTTTCTGCATAAGCAGTTATCAATATCTTCTTTCATTTTCCTAGATAAAGGATTTTGAATGTAACATATGAAATTATATGAAGCATACAAGGTATACTATATTATATAATAATGTTTTGGCTTATTTGATGCAAATATTATTGAAAGTGTTTCTTTACTTAGATTCCTTTAGGTTTTTAATATATTACTTTATGTTCATGTGGCGTCCTAGACAAAATATAAAAAATACTGTCTTTCTGGAAAATCATGAAATTATGAGCCGTTATATCAACCTGCAGTGAGATACACGACTATTAGCTTGCAAGCAGGCGATTTAGTATTGAAAAAAAAACAAATAAATAAGCACCTAGTCATTTTAATTAGATAATACAAGTTGAAAATCGCTAATCACATGTGTCATACGCAAAAGATCATATACAAGATATATATATGATATAAAAAAAAATACAAATTGTGTAATGACTTAGTGAATCCTTATATTCAAGTAAGTGATCAGTACGATAATAGCGGGGAATTTCGTGATGGCTGTTTTACAATTAGCAGACCCAAATTTGCCCAGGATGGCTTTAGTTATAAATAAATATATATTACAGTATGTGAGACGTATAGTTTTAACAACTAAAATATGTCATCGAAAACCTTGTCCGCTGGCAGTGGAAATTTAGACGTACAATTTTCTTGAATAGTTCCTGTAAATTGCTATTCTATTAGCTTTATTTTAGTTAACGAAGACAGGACAAATCAGATGTCGATTCTCCATTCCATGAAGAGTCGTCAGACAAAATCTCTGCTGGAGCTCTCAGTGGGAACTATTTAATCAATAGTTAATGTAATAAATATATAGCCCGACCAAATACTACGTCTTATACTAAGTTTACTTACATCACGTTTACATAAATCAATATACCTAACCTGGGAGATTTGGTAGTGATAGAACATTTCATCGCCAAAGCCGCCGTCAGCCATTTTGCTATTTCCATTTTCCAGTGGATAAAATGTTATCACACTCGAAAGTAGTCATCTGAATCTGCATAATGTAAAATCTCGATTATGACGGTGTGGATCAGGGGCCCATTAGCAAGTTTAGTAAATAGCCCGAACCAAAGTTACATTGGTCAGGTGCGACGCAACTAATATTTGAATGTGTCATTTCTTGTAAGTAAGATGTAAGTATGTAATGTAAGTATGTAATGTAATGTAATGTAATGTAATGTAAGTCAGATATATGTATACGATATTATTAATAAATATAGCTCAATAGAAATATTAAAAAATCTGACCCTTTAGGTGACATGTTGACATCAAAAAAAGTAAACAGTTATTCAAATCATTCAATAGATTGCGTCAAATAGCGAGTGATTGTTAAATGATCGTTTCTGGTTACAGCGATGTAAAAAAATCTTTTTTTTTTAAATAGTAAACGTTCATAAATATCAGTTATTTTTAACGTTCGATTTGTGTCGTTATAAAGGTCAGTAGTAAGAAGTACGTTAACTAATATATAGTTATAGCAGAATATTTAAAATTTATAAAACGAATACGTTCGAAGCAAAGAAGCGCATTTTTATAAAGTAGGTTATTTATTTTTTAATGTACAGATTGTTCAGTGATATGAGTAGATACCTACACGCAATGAGTTTACTACAGCGAGGTAATGGAAGTCAAAAGACATTTGATGACATTTAACATTTAATTTTGTATTTATAACATTATATTATCTGTAAATATAGAGTTCTTACTATCATATTATGTAGGTACAAGATAAACAAACACAATTTAATTTACGCTACATGTATACATAGCAACTACGTTTAGTATGTGAGACGTCTAGTCTTAACAACTAAAATGATGATCTCTAGTGTATAACGTCCTACTTAATGTAAAATTATAGGCACAACATAGGTGTTTTAATAATAATAATAGTAATAATAGGGTCTATATAACATCTGATTTAGCAACAAAATAATGAGGTACGTTAGTATGACTGGACCAAGTTGTACTTCGCTCCTTGGATGTCCATAACAATTTTAATTATATATTTATTTACGTAAGTAAGTTATTAAGCACACAGAGTTAAAGACTGTGATTCGACTGTTGTTCAGCCGTTAATTACAACAGAGCACAATGTGTAACTACTGGAATGTCCTAAAATACGTTTAACAAACAAAGGCACAACACAGTGACACTCTCGTAGTGTAACAATTCTACACACTCAATACGTGTTCAACTTAACCTCAAACATCTACCGAAACTACATCGTATCTATGGCATTTTCAAACTAGACTAAAGTAACAAATCAGTCTTTCAATGAATTACCAAAAAAAAGTAATCAAAGTAATGTATATGCTATAGATAACTTAAACAATATGATATAATTAACATAAATTTATATTTCCATTTATATCCTGTTAACATTTTAGTAGAGATATAAAGATTCTCATGAAAATAATAAATAGATACCTATGTTATATAACTATGTAAGTATGGTCACTTAGACATTCGTTACTAAAAGCTTACATAATGATACTTAATAATTGAAATACAATTAATAATAGATACACAGTAGTCAACCCTCGAATAAACTTATATTTATTACGTATTATATGAAACGCGACGACATGCTTCTCTTGTTCACAAACAGTTGAGCATCTATAGTTTATAAGGTGTAGGAAACCTTCTATATCTAATAAGAACGCCGTGCTTGTGCAAAACATTAATATAATGAAGATAGTGTGTATAACTAGATATCAACAATGAACAATTATGGCAAATCGCAAACAATTATATTAATTTAAATAATAACACAAGGAATTACTAATGTAGGTAGGTTATACGTCGCTATTCTAAGTGAACATGAGCATCACACGGTGCGCGCTCCCTTCGCAATCTGCCTCGATGACTGTACGGTAGTGCCTGTCTGCGACATTGCCGTGAAAGCTTCGAAAAGGAAACGGCGCGCTGTGTTATGGACTAGAGTTAATCTGTAGCGAGCGTGAGGTAATGGCGGCGTTTCAGTCTATAAACATCACAGTCGCGGACAACAAATTGCACAATAACTCGTCTAGGCGGGTCCACCGGGCGCGGCAGTGGCTGGCGCTGCCATCTTCACCACTGGCGGCCTACACGGTTACCGCTCTAACTAAGACATTACATGCTAATTAAAGCTAACCTACTTGCTATTACATTAACAGAGACGTAAATGTTATAAAACGTAAAATAACTACAGAGGAAAAACAAAGATAAAATCACAAAAGGACACCGCCATACCTTCTAACGGAAATTTTATTTCGTCGTCGGGCTTTGTTGGCGTTCGAAATAAATAAAGAAAAAAAGAGGTAGAATATGTATAAGTGGCCGCGGGGCCCATTGCAATCGCCCGGCCGGAGCGCCCGGTCAGCGTGGAGTGCGCGCGCGGCGCGTCCTATCAGTAACCTACCAATAAGTGCCTTATCCTAACTTTGTACGCCTAAGTCAGTCTTTTCAAATATTCGCTCATGATTTTTCCATGCTCAATCCCTTTCGCTGCTGCAATCCAGTGCAAAATTACGTGGCGGAACAATAACACCAGAAGGGGGATCTGGATCGCGGCGCCGGGACACAGAAAGATCTTCAACGTGGTCGTCATCTGGAAGCGGTGAGCGCGGTGACTGTGGTGCTGATCGGGGTGGCGTTCGCGGTGTCAGGGCGGCGTGTGCAGCGGCAGCCAAAGCCATTGCGTGCAGAGCTTCCCTACCGCCGTCCCTTGTTGCGCCTTCTAATGCTTGTTGTAAGAAAGAAGGGTCAATCAAAGGAGTCGATGGTGGACCGTCGTCGTTGCCTCCGGTTCCACTCAGCCCATACGGAAATGCAGCACCATTTGACTCCCTTTTTACACCACGACTCATCGGGCGACTTGTTGTGATACCCAGCTTTTTAACTTTGTCATACAAGGTACGAGAAGGAACGCCATATTTACGAGAGGCCTGCAATGCACTCATGCCATTTCGAACGCATTCTATGGCAGACATAATATCGGATCTTGTATATTGCTTGTAGCGCTTCCATTCTGGTTTTTGTTGAGGTGGTACATATGGCGCTAGACCAGCTCTCACATCCTGTTGAAAATTAGGTGGCGGAGGTGAGGGGTGGAAAGAACGCTGTGTTTCCTCTTCAAAAGACCGCTCTGTATATGGAGAGTGGGCGTCTTCTGATCGATCAGAACGGTTGTAATGCGGAGAAGACGCTCGTGACGATAGTCTGCGTGGGCGATACTCGAAGGGTCTTTGTGGGCTTGAGGGTCTCTCTGGCTCATGCGCCGATCCGTTCGAATGTAATCGCGGAGGAGCATGCTGACTCACCGGGTGACACACGAGGGACATAGGCTGAGAAGAGTCTACAGGAGTAGCTTGTGCGAGAACATTTCTTAAAATTGGTGTATCACGAGTTGCCAGCATACTAGAAAGTTTTTTACGTTTTAATGGATTCATATCCGCAGAGTCGTAAGCGGCAGATAAGACGGGCGCGTTTGGCGGCGGCGGCCAACGACAAGCTTGAGCTGGCGGGGAGACGCTAGATGGCGCGGCGGGCACCACACGCGGCGGTGATGCAGCGGGAGTGCGCTCACTGCCTCCTGGTCTTCGTCGTAGTTCAGTCATATCAAAAAGCCCTTTTACCTCTAACTGTTCAGCTACCTTCATAATTCGCGGTATATGCGCTTGAGTTACATTTACTTCACCTGTGTACATGTACTCGAGCAGTGCGCGCATTTCGAAATCTTTTACACCCGGGAAAAGGATGCTGCAATGATCCATAGGCACATCGGCGAGAATAGATTGAAAATATGGCGAGTTAGCTGCAAGCACGACTCGATGTGCCTTAAATGTGACCTGGTCGTCGACTACCAAGGTGCAATCGACGTAAGTTTCCACTTTGATAAGTGCCTCCAGGATCTCCACCAGATTTGTTTTGTGGTGGTTCCATTTCAGACAGAACGTCTGTTGTCCTTCACTACTTCCCATTTTGCGTAGATGTATACCTGTAGACAAATAATAGGTAACAGTTAGCTGACTATTGGTTCTAATTGGAATTTTACATATGTTTTGCTCTGTGTTTGCACAAGTAGAACATCAACAGCTAAGATACAATCGTTTAACCTATACGACCTGCGTATTTTGTCATGTTTAATCGTTAGGCAAATATTAACTGCTTGTATACGTTAAATATGTCGCATTGAAACAACAAAAGTTTTACGAAAAGAAATCGTTGACAAATAGTCTGTGCGCTAAAACACTTAAAAAATTGCTCAATAAAATACCGATGAAACAACGTGGAACTTCAAAAAATTACGTTTTCAATTTTAAAATATAAAAGAATTACTCTTAATTTTACCTATCATTTATAGAAAATATTAAATATAAATTACTAACAGTAAAAGAATTTTATCCAAGGTTATTTATTAACAAATACCTGGCACAGTATCAGCGTATGTCGAAGCGGGGTACATAGCGTAGCTTATCACAACCGGAGTATCGCGAGGCAATTGAAAATCCGAGAGCACATAACTTTGCGTGTAAGTAGTGTGCAGGCAAACCGCGAGAGAACTACTGCGAACGTACACCTTGGCTCGCGGCGACTGCTCGACTGCACTGCCCTTCCCCATTTACATATATCGCTTCGTAGCCCTTCCTCACTGCTAAATTGACTTTTTACCTTTTATTCGGCAGGTAAATCGAACTTAGGGGACCGATGAAAGCCGCTGCTACGCCGTCGACCCTCTTGTCATGTAAAACTGTATTTATGATTTTTTCTAAACGTCCTTGAAACTTTGTCTTATTTTCTACACTATAGAGTTAAAATTACAATACTTGATAACGAAGACGAATTAAATAAACCGGAACTAGATAAAATACATTTTCGTAGCCGTAGCACATCTACGAAACCTAAAACATTAAATGGAAAAAAAATAAGTAAAGGAATCCACTTACCCTTAATATAATTTAAAGATCCAAATTCGATGAAAGCCAGATGTGTCGTTGAAAACTGCAAGAAGATATTCGCATTGGCACAGCGCGTAGCGAGTAGCACGATCGGGGGTTATTTCGCGAAAGAGCCAGTGGTGAATACGCCCTGTGGGGGCGGTGTGCTCTTACGAGCGTCTGGCCGTGACTGCTGCTTGCAGGCGAGCGCTCGCGGTCCTCTCCGCCGCCGCACCCCGCACCTCCTGCGTGCGCTTTTTACGCACGCAGCGCGCTAGAGTGCAGTGCAATTGCGTGCGGGCGGGAGCGCGGGGCGTTGCGCCAACGAATTGCAGCGCCGAGGAGGGCGCTCATGGCTGTGTAAGTGAGTGCGCACACGTCGTACGCTCACGCTCGCTTATACGCACACCAGTTCAACGCCAGAGCCGTAGATTAAAGTCGAATTCGGCATATTAAAAGCTGGAAGTACGTACGGGTCTTTTCTTTTGTATGCTAACATTAAACTTCGCGCCGAGTCATCCGAACCGAATACTTATTCGTAGTTCGCGTCGATAATTATCATAAAAATCAAATTAATATGCACTCTTAACATTTATGATAGACAAAAGAAAAAATTTTGAAAAATACTTCCTTGGATAGAAAGTAGCGCTTTGTTAAGTTGGCTATTTAAATATTTTGTAAAGCTATTATTATATATACGTTACGGAAGGGTTATTTGTTAATCGACTTGTTTTTTATAGTAATATTACATATGTATCTTCAAATGTTTGAATACATTATTGAAAAAATTACGTGATTGAAAAATATCAACCGACAAAATATAACGACAAACCCCTAAAAAACCTGCATTACAATACTAATTCTTAATAACAGATCTCTGTTCATCGTCGCATTTCATAGAATTACGAAAAGCCTAGTTGTATTTCACAACCTATTTTTGAATAATCACCCCAAAAGTTTCCAAAACTACGTGAACAACGCCGCGAATCGGGGTCATTGACATAATGCCTGCGTAGGGAACGCCAAAATAGCGCGAAATGCACTCAAAAATAGAACAGACACTGTGCAATATTTTTTGTTGAACACACTTCGAAGCATCCGTGACACATCAGGAACGCATACAAATAGTTATACCATATAGTAAATATTCGGTATACGCTATAACTTAACCAAAACCAATGTGTCAGAGTATTGAAATAGAAATTCAAAGCATTGGTTTCGTTTCAAGTGATATCTTTTTCTTGGTATTGTTTAAAATATCTTATTTCCTTAAATGTTTACTACAAAATAACTTCTTTATAAAAATATTGACAACGAAGTGTAGAGTTTGCTTCTAAATACAGAACAAAT
>DVOY01000672.1:0-10654 GCA_018237585.1 Apyrrothrix maculosa | reverse complement strand
ACCTTAGTTTCGTTGCTTCGTGTACATGTACACGACTCGAAGTTTCTAGCAACGACTAGTACTGTGATCTATTTTGTTCGATTGCGCAACAATATTCTATATATACCCTTTAGTCATTTGACCAGCATTGTAGACTGCCCTTCTCCAGTATTGAAATGCTTATAGTTCCAGATAATTTAAACTTTTTGAAGACACTTTTTGATCAATCTTGTATAAATTCATTAACGAATTGGATTCAAAGTGAGAGTAAACTTATCATTTGTGTTTGTATTTGAGAAAAGCTCACAAACTAGGAAAATCTAAACCACTTCATCTAGCTAGCGAGGGCTAATGTATTTGAATTTTTCCGCATACAGCTTTTAAACAACCCCCGCAGTTTAAAAACATTTTTTTTAGCTATCACAAATTTTACCCATAAATTTTTGTGTATTCGGGAATCAATGTGATTGAATATAGTAAAAAATAATGTGTAAGTTAGTATTAATTTTTTTTTTTGATAAATTATTGAAATATTTTGAATGTTTTATTTGTGAAATTCTAAATCGTTTTTTAATGTGACGTGGTTTTTCATCATAACTACGCCTCGGATTACTGCCATTTTGCCAGCATGGATACCGTTCGATTCATTAAAGATGTCAACGATTTTTCGTGTATTACATTTGTAGGAAATCATCATAAGGAAAATAAAAGTGCAGTAGGAACTGTATTATACAATTTATTAAAAAAATTACAGGATCCATTTTCAGTAGCACGTTAAATTAACTTATCACTCATTCCCATCTTAATCATAATGACGACATAGTTCGCAACATCCTGTATAGAATATTACTGCAGTGCAATAAAGGATCATACTATACATAACCTGAAACAATGGTAGATAGAATATCCCGGACAACTGATCCATTGGATCAGTGGTTAATGAACCTGAAAATTGAGTTGACGGTCGTGAGCTCGATCCCAGCCGGGCTAAATGTCAGCGGGATGAGCAAGGATTTGTGTAGATATAAAAAAAATCTGTATATGTATATATTTACAAGTATATATGTAGCTTATCAGCCGTCTAGTTCCATGATACAGGCTCTGCTTAGATTGGAATAAGATAACTATATCATGTCCCAAAACATTAAAAAATATGGCTGTGACACTATTGAAATAGCACTCATCTGTAATGACATTCAGATATTGCACTGCGGTATGTCACTGTATCACTGTGACATAGACGAAATATCCAAGGCACTTTTACTAAGCTTTTGAACTTTTCAAAGAACAAATATTAGGAGTCAACCATTAATTATGTCACACGAATTTAATGATTTTTGACCTTACACATTTTACTGTTACATTACACATTTTACTGTTATACACTTAGAAATTATTATATTGAAACAGCGGCCCCAATATTACTTTTATTTTCCCATATACTTAATGAGATATATTTTTAAATGGACATCACCAAATTTAGGACTCTTTCCATCCCTCCACTTGTCACACAATGTCACTCACCCCGTGCAAGATACCGTAATTTACGGATGACCTCTAAGTTATATTTGACGTATAATATTGTAACGTTCAAGCTAGACTTGTGTTCAATAAAATAACCACATTGTGTCCATATATTATGGCCTTTGAGAGGTAAACGACTGACCACTCGCCAAGTGTTAGTTATAAAATCTGCATAAAACATACAAAGTGCATTTCAGACAAGTGTAGACTGTGGTCCGGTGGTATAATAAGTGTTGATGATGATGTGGAAATATTGGCATTGACATCATAAACCCTAATAACACTAATCCTCGAAGAGGTAGGCAGAGGAGTTGTACACTCCCATGTTACACCAGTTATGTTTACGTCCCAATATGCAATAGGTGGTGGGCCTATTGCCATACACCGGACACAGTTCCAGACTACTCTGTTAATACTAGGAAATGTAAGTACGGAACATACTATAGTACCCAACTCGGTATTCAAACCCATGACTTCTCTATCAGCAGTTGCACTTGAAACCACTCGACTAACAAATGATGTTAAATTATTAATTTATATCTTCGAAATACTATTTACAGATCAATCACAGCAAAATATAGTATTAAGAGAATATGCAATATTCTAAATCACTTAGAATTGCTAATCAATTTGAACCAATGAAATCAATTTTGAGACTAACTGAATATAAACTATATGCATCATTAATTTTAGTATCAACGCATACTCTGTGACAAAAATGAAAAAGTATCGATACCTGGTATCATATCAAACTAAAACTATTTAATACCTATAATTTCATGTGTCCTCATACCTCATTCCCTACGTACAACAATCATTTGTTGACAATATTGTGTTTTCTCCGCAAATGGGCAATATAATATGGCTTCCACTCGAACCTGAGCCCGCAGAGCTCGCAAGTGATCACCTTGATTTTCTCCTTGTGGTGTTCAACAACATGCAAATGTCTTTGAAACGTTCCGTAGAACTTCTCGGGGCAATACAAGCACTTGATATTGTGTTCTTGTTTGTGGACATGGTCGTAATGCTTGCGTCTGTACTTGTCCAAGGTGAAGATCTTCCCGCACTCCTCGCAAGGATATCTCCCAGTTACGTGGACCTTCACATGCTTCCCCAGCCGGGACGCTGACAGGAAGGTGTCTCCGCACTCCTGACAGATGTAACTCGAGTAGTGAGCGTTCATGTGACCGTCCAGGTGATGGTAATTCGAGAAGCCCTCGTTACACAGCGCACATTTCAAGTCCCTCTTCAGTATATATGGTATCACTTTTGTGTATGCCTCGTCCAGCTCGATCTCGTGCACCTCCTCCAGGTGCCGGAACATGCCCGTCCAGGTCGGCAGGATGATGCAACAGACGGTGCAATGCAGGGCGTCGATGTCCACTTTGAGAACCTCATTCTGATGCTTTGGTCTCAACATCATTTCTATATTCCTCGTTCTATCATCTATGTGCTTTGTCCTCGTGTGGATCCTGAGATCGTCCGGTTCCTCAAAATACGGTCCGTCAGTTGAACAGTACGCGCAGAAGTATCGAGCCGCCTTCGTTTTGAAGGGCACGGCATTCGTGTAGGTCAGAACCGTTTTGACCTCTTCCACGAATTTATAGTATATCTGCATTTGTTCCCGCTTCTCATCGCCCGAATCTGGAAGATAATAAAAAATAATACAAGATGTAGTTCATAATTCAAGAGAGTAGCAATGTCGGTGTGAAAATGAGAAGGGGTATGCTTCGATTGTTGAAATGTAAAGAATGGCTAATCGAACTAAAGAAACACATTCAAATGAACAAAAAGGAGAGCTCATTAGGATCTCCTCTCATCAAAACCAGATTCTTCAGAAGACTGTACTTACTGAATGGATACGTCACTGGCCTTATACCAGCGAAATGCCTAGACAGGCAGATTGCAGTTACAAGATTATAACATAAAAAAAAATAGATATACAATGCAATCGTTGATGGATGCAGGGTCCGAGGAAGACCAAGACTCACCTATCCTAAGCAGACAAATCAATTAGATACTGGCTAATCCTCTACCGAAGGTGATGTGCCCATATGAAGAGAGTGAGGAATGTAGAATCTCATCAGGTCTGTGAGGATAGACATATTTGACACTATAGTCTCTGCCTGCTCCTCAGGGACCTAGCATGATGATATATAAATAACAGTCACCTGTTTCCTTCCTGGCCATGATTAGTTTCGATGAGAGCGTCTTTCTGGGCACTTTGAACTTTGTCGCTGCGTCCAGCTTACTCAGTTCACCAGTTTGAACCGCTTCCAGTGCCTTCAGCATGTCATCTCTCGTGTACTGCTTGTATATCTTTAACCTCTCATGTTTCTTCTTCTTCTTGGGCCATTTCCTCTTCGGCTCCCCGCTTTCTGATGCGTCCGAGTCCTGGGACGCAGCAGAATTCCGCTGTCGTTTCCTTGGCTTGGCTTGTTTGTGTATTCTTTGTGTCCTCCTGTTGGTTCCCTGAGTTTTCACTGGTGATTTGATCGTGTACACTTTCTCTGTGAAATGTTTTAAAGACATATTTTTTACAAGAGACACATTACTGGAAACTCTATATTGAAACTGTCTCAGTTTCAACTGAAACTCTGAACTTATACTGAAAGAGCAAGGGTTTTAATTGACTGTAAATTAAATATATTACATAACAACACACCTGTAATTACTTTGACCAGTTATGTTTACATCCCATTATAGAATAGGTGGTGAGTCTATTGCCATACACAGGGCACTAATCCAGACTCTGAGCCACTACAAGAAACTCTAATTTTTAGAGAAATCAGGACCCAGGATTTAAACTCGGGACCTCTTAATCGGCAGTCGTGCTTGCAACCAACATGTACCATTGAGACAGTCAAGCCAAGTTAGATTCTGATTTTTTTTTAAATACTCCTTCACACATTTTAGGACACCTTGGCTTCATAAGATAAGATATTATCATACCATCAACTTCATCATCAATTTCCAAGTACTGTACATCTTCAAACTCTTGCGCCTCTTCATTACAGTTGGATGTGTCAAAGCCGTGTTCAGTAAAACAGTCAATTTGGTAGAATTCCTTTTTATCCACTACATTGTCAACTCCGGTGTCATTACCATCCATGTACTCTTGGCCAGGCTGCTCCTCCTCATATTCTTCGACTTCGCATTTCACCTCAATGTTGAAACCTGTGAAAAATGTCATAAAAATCTTTAGAGTCCAGTGTTTTTTACTAATTATGTAGTATTAAGAATATCATATTTAGTGACAAATAGATAATTGTTAAAAATAAAATGGATTAGTGCCTGGTGTATGGCAATAGACTCGCCATCTATCCCATATTGGGACATAAACGTAACTAAACGTGGGACTGTACTACACTCCTCTGCCTACCTCTTTGGGGATTACAGGCATGATGTTACGTTTCAGTATGCTTTCTTATACAACAGGCTGTAGTTCCATGCTGATCCTACATGACGATGCACACAGATGTGTCCTAAGATAGAGCCTAAACACAGCCTATCCACCCTCACCTCGAAGACATAGATTATGTGTCCAGAAAGACAGACACTGACAGTGTTCAGTTTCCTGGCCATCTAGATAAGAAACACTATTGCTTACCGTTATTCAGATGCTCAAATCTCAATTGCTCACACGCGAGCACCTCCCTCTTAAAGTCCAGTGCGTCTCTCAATCTACATATGCATGAATCACATATCTGTTCTATATGGCCACCTGTTTCGCTGTAGTTTTCAAGCTGAAATTATAAAATTAACTGCATTTCGAAGGACGTTGGATGATTGTGCCGATAGACACTAAGGCTCACCTAGCTTGACTGAATATGTCAGATATGGGCCGATAGGGAACTTAGCAGTCTCTGAAATGCGCGCGCTTTTACAAAGTCAGTGTTGAATATAGAAGCATGTCAGGTTTATAAGGATAAGAGCTATTTGGCACTCAATGCTCTATGCCTACCCCGTGAGGGACCCGGCGTGATGGTACGGTCATAATAAATTAATCAGGTCGTAAGCACCTTTAATAGACGAGTCTGTAAACACGCCTGACGCGAATAGAAATGACGATAGTATATTTTCTGCTCAAAAGATAATGAAAATCCCAGTTCTCTGCCTACTCCCATAGGAATCAAATGCGATATGTGTGCATGTTTCTAACTGTTAATTAAGTCAGCCTCTGATTAAGTTCGGAAATTTAAGGGTTTAGAGTTTTTCTAACAGAATACAGGTCGCGTTTGAAACTGATCTGAAACTTTGTTGTTATTGTGAACTCCAAGTTGTTGGTTATACAATTACAAGGAAAACTATTAGTGGAATGTTGAGGACATTATTATGGTAAACAAAAATGTGTTAAAATCACTAATTATATAACAAAAAAGGTGTTAAACAACTCACAGTCAACTCAAAGCACTCGGTAAGCATTTCTCCATAAATTTCTATTCTACCATCACTGTGGTACTCCGACCACATGTCTTTTAACTCGCCATCGCCCAAGCAGCATTTGCATTTGTCAAATAATATATTTTCAGATTTGAATACCTTCCCCTCTTCCATATTTTTACTCATACACTACTACAATTAAAAATGGGAATTTGACTTAACTTGAGCGCCAGTCGCCATGATATTTTTAATTTTACAACCATAGACAAGTGAGTGCACAAGTTAGTGGAGTCAGAGCTATTCCGTTCGCTTATATTCGTAAAAACTTGAAATATTAAAGTGATTCTTAATGGTTACTACATTCCTCTGCTTACTTTTTCAAGGAAGTTCATGTGTAATGTTGTTATATCATTACATTAAACTATATGCAAACAATTTAAAAAAATGTAATTATAATCACAAATTTCCGAGCCGAGCAAAAAGTCAAGAGAGAGGGAGAGAGTCGAGCAAAAGAGACAGAAAGACAATAGAAGAAGCCAAATAGATACGATTTAATTACTATCAAATGCCAGAGGCTTAACTAACAAAATAAATAAATATGAATGAACTCTTTCACTTGTGTATGGTAACAAATGATTTTACTATTCATTCTCAATTTGTCGCAATCTACCAAATATTATGAATTTAAATGTCAAGAATATGACTATGTCGAAATAATTCTTCAAGTTCCATAACCATATGTAGGATATACGCGGCTGTTTAAAACTTAACTCCTTTCAAAATGAGAAGGGTTTTATATTTTTTTAATACAGTTCTATATTATTATTTGAGTAGACAATGTAAGAAACCGTTCTCTACGATTCCCGACCCGCTTGTTCAGTGTGGAAACAATATGCAAAAACCCCCCAGGAGATACCCATGTCCAGCAGTGGACTTATACAGGATGATGATAATGATAAAGTACACAATTTTATTGTTATGCACAGATTTTAATAGCAGATGTATCTTTTCTATTAATATTAATTGTCGACGTGTTCCACTGGACGACTTCATCGTTTGAAGTCTATGGCTTCTTTTTATTTTCTTGTTTAAAAAAAAAATTTTAAAAATATCCAATGGAACGCAGACTCAATGTCATAATTGTTTTATCTGTCAACTGATCCAAAATTGTTTGGCTTGGTAGGGCTTGTAGATAGTCGTTTTCGAATTCTTGTTGTTTATGTAAAAAAAACTCCAAATACTGTCGCGTTTTTTGTAAGCACAGGCAAAATGAGGAAGTATTAAAGGGATAATATTTTAATCAAGTGTTATTTATATCAAAATAATTGTAATATGAGCGCCGTTAAAAACAATGGACCTATAATAGACCCAGCACTGTGCAGATGTTGCAGGGCTATAAAGAAATGTAGAATTCTGACCTCCGAGTACACCTGGATGCAGCAGAAAGAGGTTTACTCCGACATGATCATGGACTGCTTCGGCATTCTGGTGAGCTTGATTTTTTAAAATTATTATTGTTATCGACAACCTTCCGTGGTAGATACAGAACACGTACTGCCAAATATCTATACTTACAGAGTCGACGTGCTCCTATTGATCACTTTCTTCATAAACACACTGATTTCAGAGACATCTGTTTTTTCCACCAGCCAGTATCTGACCCATTTGGTCAAATATTAGTTCTGTGCTGATACATTTATGCCCTAATTTCATAAGTTTGAATTTAAATTTCAGATTTTGTTGATAACAACTGTTTTCATTAATTATAAAATCCATAATCCTTCATTTTAATACTAGACAAGACTGAAATCTTGCTTTACTAGACTCTGGTACACTCTTTAGATAATTCTTCACAAATCCTTATAAAATAGTCAAAAAAATCTTCCAATATTACAGTTTGAATCGTTTAACCCCTTATGACTTACCCTTTGGTAAGTTATAAGGGGTTAAAAAGTGAATGCTTAGTGAACTGGGCTTTCAGACCTAGGAGTTGACGGTTCAAATCCCACTTAAGATAAATATTTTGTGTGATGAACACCAGTATATGTTCTGTTTGTGTATATATATTAATATGTACTTATGAAGTTTGTCTGGTTACTGTAGCATAAGCTTTGTTTAGTTGATTTGTTTTTACGGACTCATTGGCTAAGTGGTTGCAAGCAAGACTGCTGATTCCCGGGTTGGGCACTGTTGGTTTTTCCTGACTTAGATATTTTAGTTGCAATTTTTAGTAGTGGCTCGGAGTCTGTGTTTGTGTCTGGTGTATGGCGATAGGCTCACCGCTTATTCCATTCTGGGATGTAAATGTAACTAGTGTAATGGGGGAGTGTACTATATTTCTCTGCCTACCTGTTCGGGGGCTACAAGTGTGATGTTATGTTTTTATTTCAGATTAGAGTGTTTCATTTCCTCATATGTGTATATTAAAACAGAATTTTGAAAATTAACTTTAAATTCTTAAGAGTGTTAAAGGAAATAATTTGAATTTATGCAAATTTTAACAACCTGAGTAAAGAATTAAATAGTTATTATTATATTATTACATTAGATCCCTTACAGGATAGACAGGCAGACAGTCCCGAGTACAGTCCCCGAGTATAGCATATCTTCATCCTTACAGTCCTGCCATACTCTTTTTACATCCATCATTCTCTTCATACAAATGCTAGTTTGGAGGCTGGCAGGAGACTTCTAACTCCTGTTACAGCTAGTATCTGATCTGTCCACACCTGCATCCATCAACATTTTCACTGTATATTTGTTGTCATACGTTCGTCTGCGTTTTTGTCAACATGTCCGAAGCATTGCAGCATGACATTTCCTATATCATTTTTACATATATTTATGTGAAACAATACCTCCAGTTGTCGCATGTGGATGACGAGGAGAAGGATTCCGGAGTGTGTGCAACGTGCGTAGTGAGACTGCGCGATGCGTGCGCCTTCAGGGCCCAAGTGCTGCAGTGTGAGGAGCTCTTCCTCAAGTCCAAGCTGGGCGATCGCGATACTGAAGGTATGTTCTTTCTTACAAACACCCTGACCGCTGAAGAACAACAGTGTGGGTGTTGCGAGTACCTCTGCTCTGGAGTTCCAAAACCATTTCCCCAGTAGAGGGATTGCGAGGAAAACTTTCTTTGGAAGGGCCTATGTCCAGCAGTGGGTTGAGGATGATGACATTCATACATTAAGCAGACAATGGGACATGCAGACTGGCATCAACAGGGAGTAATAGCCTAATTGTTTAGAATTCAGCCACCCACACTGATGGACCTGGGTTCAAATCCAAAAATTTACATTTTAAGATTAAAATATCACTTGCTATATCGGTGAAGGAAAACATTGTGAGGTAACCTACACACATTATAGTTCGAAACAAATATTGTTTTCTAAGGCTTATGAAGTCTCCCAATCTGCACTTAACCCTCTCATTCTGACAGATCTGTGTCGAACAGGGGAACGATAGAAGAGTAAAAAAAATGGGACATGAGGAATGCTAATTTAGTCCAGCTTTTTGAAAATTGTTGCATCAGTTTACAGGTCTCGAGGACTCGTTCGGTGGCCTTTATGTCCTCATCATAAGCCCGTCCCCATCCACGGTTAGACATGGGCCTCCAATAGCATGCTACCGAGCTCGATCTTCAGCTCCTCGCTTCCAACCCCTGCCAACCAATTTGCCTTTATCCTCACTCCAGCATTTTGCACTAATCACACTAATAATAATCTTTGTTTATTAATAAATTGCATGTGAATATAATTGTACAGAAACGAAAAAGCCGGTGGACATTGAACCGAAGATAGAACCGAAAGACGACGGCAGCGATCATAACTCGGTCGGTGATAGAGACCACGACGAGGGCATGTCTTCAGGGGAGTATCCTGAGGCTGTGGAGCCTGAAGGTATGGCATAATGCTAAGTGACATCGCTTGCTACTTGTGTCACACTATTAGCCATGTGTCTCAAGGGTCCAGCGATTAGTGAACTTGACTGCTGAGTCGGGGGCAGTGGGTTCGATTCCCACCGAAGAAAGGCAGGGACTTGTGCTGGGACTGGTGTAAAAAATATCTATGTACTTAATACATATGTTGTACCTATGTAGTTTATCATCCGTCTGGTTACCATAAATCTCTTGATGCTTAGTTTGTGATCAGACGGCCGCGTGTGGAGATGTCCCACGAAATTATTATTATTACCTCCTTCGGGAATAGTAGCAGGATATTGGAGACAATATTTCTTGATGCTCTGGATTTTGGAGTACCCATTGCGTTAAAGAACAAGATATGCTGCTTATTTTGAGATGGAGTCTTATCTTAACCAACTATAATATCTAATAATATCTGGAACATCTCCACACACGGCCATCTGATCCCATACTAAGCATCAAGAGAGCTTGTGTTACGGTAACCGTACGGCTGATAAACTACACATATACATAGAAATATATACTTATATAGATAAATTTTTACACCCAGACATAGAACAAATACCTGTGTTCATCACAGAAATATTTATTCTGGGTGGGAATCGAACCCACGACCCCCGGCGCACCAGTCAGGTTTGCTAACCACTGCACCAATGGGCCAGTCAAATCTTAACCAACTGAATCAGATCTTAACCAACTGAATCAGATCTTAACCAACTGAATCAGATCTTAATCAACTCAATCAGATCTTAACCAACTGAATCAGATCTTAACCAACTGTATCAGATCTTAACTAACTGAATCAGATCTTAACTAACCGAATCAGATCTTAACTAACTGAATCAGATC